>CAKNYM010052832.1:304164-347356 GCA_932195095.1 Andricus curvator
ATTTATTTTAGTTATATTTCTTTTTATATTTCATGATAGTTATAAATTTATTTCAATTAATATTCAATTCATTTAATTTAAAAAAAAATTGCATACATTTATTAGTAAATCATATGTTATTATTTATTATATTTACTTATTTAAAAATAAATAATTACATCATTTAATTTATATTTTAAATTGCACATTTATTCGGAAAGAAATCAAAACATTCGGAACGAACATAAACTACTGGGACACAGGTGAAAATTTGGAATAAGCTATTGGGACACTGCGACATTTATTCGGAAAGAAATCGGAAAGGTTCAGAAAGAAGTAGATGCAGTGGGAAACTTCGGAGAAAGTTCGGAAATACGTCGAAAACCTTCGGAAAGAGAGGCGTTCGGAAAGAAATCGGAAGCAAAGGTCCCATACAATTCGGAAAGAGTCGGAACGGAACCTTCTTTCCGAGCCTTTCCGTTTCTTCCGCTAGGGAGATACAAAATCATGATATTTGAGATACTGTCTTGCTTTTTCATTCATAATTAAACCTACCCCTTGACTGTCATGTAATTCACTACCTACTCCTGACCACATTTCAAAACCGCCTTTCAACACCCCATTTTCTATGTTTTTACTTTCGCAACCCTTTTTCTTCGTCTCAGGTACACATAAAATATCTAGTTTCCTTACGTGCATAGTTTCTCGTAGTTCTCTTACTTTAAGATCATTCACTCCTCTAGCATTCCAAACACCTAGTCTCCATTCATCGCCTGAAACTCGACCTTTACGTTTACCGTGTGTATGCATTTCGTCAGTCAAAGTTTCAGTCCATTCCGACGCTACTTTATTGTTGGTATTATTCATGTTTAGATTGTACACTCAACTACCATCTTTATGCGCCAAATTTGTTTTGCGAGTCGAAATCATGTCCAAGTTAAGTACTGATTCTTCGTACGGTCTAGAGTCTAGTTGTAACGTCAGTCCCACCAAAACTTCTGTTACTGGGGGGGGGGGCAGAGAAAGGAACCGAGAGTCTCATTTGGATGGTGATTTATGGTGAGAAAGTCACCAGCCTTCAGCAGAGTTGTATTAGATGGAAGTTCATATGTTCCCATCTGCCGATTCCCGGCCTACCTCTAGGCATGGTTTTTTAAATTTGATAAAGAGTTATATATAAAGAGTTATATATAAATATATATATATATATATATATTAAATTTTCTCCTGCTTGAGATATTACAATAGTTATAATAATTGAACTGCAATATTATAAGTTTTAGGAAGAATTTAAAATGCATTTAGGAGTCTTTGAAAATAACGCGTCAAGAGAAACGTCATCAGTTTATCAGTTTTAATTTTCGAGTTTTCAACCACTTTAAGTATATTTAAAGATTACCCCCCCTCTCCCTATCATTACTTGAGTCTAAATTTTTATCAAGAAATTTCAGCATCATTTGAAGTTTTTAGGTTTAAAAATTGTATTTCAGCAAAATTAATATAAATTGGTATAAAAGAAAAACTCGTCTTTAGAATGTGCTTCTGGCTCTTCTATTTTCTGTCCAACGGTTACACTTGAGATACGCGGTTGTAAATCTTTTATGAATTTGTCTATATACAGAAAACACAGTTTATAGAAAAATAATGAAACTGTAAAATTTTATATTTGGTTTCTTTCTTAACTTCGGGAAAACGACTGGCTTCTTGAAACACTAGAGCCAGACTGATTTTTGAGGACAATAGATAGCCACATGGGAAGAGTCCAATTACAAGTACGACACATTTTTAAAATCAAACGTTGGAAACATTGAGTGCCTTAAAATTTTCTTGGAAATACCTTCGGATATGTAAAAAAAAATCTTCAAATACTGTGAAGTCCTTGATTTATTGTGAGCAAATTCTTTGAAAAATGAATAAAAATATTATTACAAAATTCAGTGAAAACTATTGAATTAATCCCTGGAACCTCTTAAAAAGCTCCAACATGCGAGAATTTCTAAAAAATTTAAAATTCCTCTGAAACTATTGAAATCAAATTTAAATTCTCATGAAATAGAGAGCGGAAAAATCTTGTAACATTTGAAAATCTTTGAAATCGCAGGAAGCATTTAAATTTTCTTCAAAAATTCTTTCAAGTTCGATATAGAGTTATATATAAATATATATATATCAAATTTTCTCCTGCTTGAAATATTAAAATAGTTATAATAATTGAACTGCAATATTATAAGTTTTAGGGAGAATTTAAAATGCATTTATAGGAGTCTTTGAAAATAACGCGTCAAGAGAAACGTCATCAGTTTATCAGTTTTAATTTTCGAGTTTTCATCCACTTTGAGTATATTTAAAGATTACCCCCCCCCCTACCATTACATCAGTCTAAATTTTTATCAAGACATTTCAGCATTATTTGAAGTTTTTAGCTTTACAAATTTTATTTCAGCAAAATTAATACAAATTGGTATGAAAGAACAACTGATTTCTCTTAATCTCTCAATAATTTATAAATTTTAAAAAACATGTGAAATATGGCAGCCTAACCTCAGTAAACTCGGTCTCATTTAAAAAGAGGTAAACCGATTCAATATGACTCTGCTTGAAATGGAGATTGTAGTACATTGCAGATTCGAAGCTACTCGAGAAACTGACCGATTCACATAGTCGCAAACCAATTCAGTTTTTAAAATGTCAATCTGCAAATGACAGATACGTAATTCACGGAGTCGCCTTTTCAACGGGTTCTTTTTTCCTGGGTCCCTTACAGTATATTAAGTATATTTTGTTAAAAAATTAAGAATTTTGTCACAAAATCATCCTTTTTGGTTGAAAATCCGACTGTATGTTGAAACTTGCTCAGCGCGGGTCTTTTGGATCTCACGCTTCGCTCTCGATTTTGTCGAAAATGCTAATTTTACATTATTTTCAACTCAATTATATCAAATATATTATATTTATTTCTGTACCTCAATCGGGGGCTGCTTATTCCAAAACTGCAAAATAAAGTACAAACTTTATGTTTGCTGATTACTTTACTATTTGTACTTTATTTTGTATTAATTTTTATTCTCAGCTACCCTAAAAAGTGTATGTATGTATCAACATATTTTCAATGTCTTATTTTTACAATGTAAAATAGTGCGCATCTTATCGAAAAAAAGACAATTTTGTTATTAAGTATTTTATTGCATCTTGTTGTGTCGTGTTTCCTAGCGTAAAATGGTTTCAAAAAAATGTATACATATAATGTGGGCAAAAAAATTTTCTGAATAAACTTTTGTTAAATAATTTCTCTTCGAACCTTGTATCGTCCTTCCAAAAATTTTATTTATTTTTATTTTTCATGTAATTTCTTACGATTAAAACAAAAACTACGCATCCTATCAAAAAATAATTTATAACAAATTTGTAGCTCTTTTTTGGTTGGTTAACTTTTTTCCATTCTTCTGGATCTTCTGCCGTTTTTCAAAAAATTCAAGGTTTTTATTTTTTACGATTAAAACGAAAACTACACCTCTCCTATCAAAGAATCGACAATAACAAATTTATAGATTTTTTGCCTTAAAAATGTTTGTTAATTCATTTTTTTTTCTTGTCTTGCATAGTTTCACCGTAAAATGGAATTTGTGGTTAAAACCAAAACCATTGGTCAGAACATTTGAATTTTCGATTTTTCAAGAAAATTCAAAAAGTTTCTATGATAATCTTGTAGGGCTTCCAAAAAGGTCAAAAAGCTTCTCTTGACTTTCATATATCCTGCGTTGTTTGGCTTTTATTATCTCGTATGTTACCGCAGTCGATAAAGTTTCATGCTGTCAAATGTAAAAAATTAAAATTCAAGAACTCCGACAACATTTTTACAATCTACCGGTTAATTTCAAAGTATTTGGTGTCGTCAAATAAACAAGTATGTTTTCTTCTTTTTTTTTTGACATTTGGTAAATTTCTTCTAATGTTTTTTCTTAATTAAAAAAAGAATAAAATTCAGAGGAAATTCAATTTGAAACTATTCAAGTTTAAAGACCGTTACCAAATAATTCTTTAAACTCTCAATTTGAGAATGATTTAAATCCTTCTAAATTTAGGAGCCTTTAAATTAAAAAACGTTGTGTATTATTGAATTTTAATAATATTTAAGGATACCTTAAATACAATTTCTTTGTCTAAGTATTTTTCACTTTCAAAACTTTAAATTCAACTTTTGCAATAAATGTATAATATCCACACAATAATAATGTTATTATTTTCTTTGAACATGACTTCTTTGAGCATCCATAGGTTAAAAAATTACCTAATTTGAAAGCCTTTGATTCAATTATCTTAAAATTTGAAAAATGTCTACCTAAAAAGTTAAAAAATTGAAAAACAAAATTTAAAACCCATCAAATAATTCAAAAGTTTTCAGATTCTCTTAAAACCAGTTAACATTTCGTGCAATTTTCTGATATCTTATATAATTCCTTCAAATCCTTTTAAATCTTTGAAATTCAATTAAAATCCCCTGATATCCTTTAAAATTCGTGAAAATACTTTGCTATCTTTTGAAATCCTTTAGAATCCCGTGATTTCTTTCGAAATATCCGCGGAAATCGTTCTAAAATTCTTAAAATCTCTAAAAATCCGTCGAAGTTCTTCGGCATCTCTTGAAATCCTTTAGGATACTTTAAACCAACGTGATTTCTTTTGAAATCTCTGTTCCTTCAAATCTTCAAAATCTATCAGAAAAATCTTACGAATTCTTAAAATAGGGGGTCTTAAATTTCAAAAATCATCCTTACGTAATTAATAGACATTCCGCAAATGTTCTTTTTAAATACCCCTTTTTTCGAAGAAAAATTCCCCTATTTTCCCAACAATTAAACTGCTGAACCACTCTGATCCCTGTATTTCTTAAACAAATTTTTTAAATGTTTAGAAAATATAAATATAAAAACTTTATTAATTTCTATTTTTACAGAACACGGCAATCTTGTATACATTGCAGTATATTGTAGAATGTAGGGAGCAAATAAAACTCCTGGATAGGGTGACCAGACGTCCTTCTTTTTCGATGATTGTCCTTCCATCCTTCTTTTTTGTCCGATGTCCTTCTTTTTCAAGATTTTCGGTATATTTCGCGTTTTTTATTGCATGGATCTAAATTTTGTTCACAATTTCTAAGGAAATTGACGTTGGACGTTTGACCAATGACGAAATCACTTGGAGTTGCCTCATTGGTCACGACGTTTACGGAACGTTGAATCATGTTGAATACTTTCACAGAAAAAACAGCATAAAGTTTACATCGTTGATTTGAATTATTGATATTATTAAATTTTAACTACAGTTGAAAGATTTGCTGCAACAGAAATTAACCTCAGCGAATAATCTTTTTAAAAAACTGAGATAATTTCGTGTTTTTAAACTGTCTTGGAATAATTTTTTAGAGAAAAAGCGTCGTCTGCTATGTAGTTGTAGTTGACAGCAGTGCGAAGAACATGAAAGTATGAATGAAATCGGTCTGGAAATCAGGACACCAGATTTGAGAAAACATTGCACTTCCCGTGCAGAAATTGCCCCGGTTGGCCCTACTACAACAAGTTTTCTGGTCGGATCCCGGCCGGGCTACACCTGGTTGGGTTCCATGGCCGCGAACTGGTCGGGAGCCGGCCGGGCTACATTTTTCTCGAATAACCTATTCGAGAGCCGACCGGTTACTGGCCGGGACAACCCTGGTTACCCTGCATCTACATGGGCACTCTGTATCCGTTCACTCTCCGTGTTTCTCGGTTGATCGGAGCTCGGAGTGCAGGTGGCCAACCGTTTTGGTTACTTTGCGCGGAGATCAAATGTCGCTAGGCGGCCACTGCCGGTTCGCAAGATGGCTGTCGCCGCGCCAGTTTTCAATTGTTTAAAGGGAAAACGTCACGTTTTTGCAAAATAGTGAATTGTGATCATTATAATAACAGAAAATTATATTGCTTGAAAGAATTTCTTTCGTAAAAAAA
Organism: Andricus curvator; assembly: GCA_932195095.1. NCBI lineage: Eukaryota > Metazoa > Arthropoda > Insecta > Hymenoptera > Cynipidae > Andricus > Andricus curvator. Next base: position 310,128 of record CAKNYM010052832.1, read on the forward strand.
ATTATTTTAAGTGTATTTTTTATGGAAAAGAATTGTTTTAAAAATTCCATTAAATCTACGTCGCTAAAAAATAATTTTAGAAGAGTTGTTTGACTGCAATTTTTTTGACAACTTAACAAATTTTGTCTACTACATTGTAATTGTTTTCATCAAATGTACATCAACATTTTCCACGAAATATACAAAAAAAAGTTTGAACCAATATGAAAACCTTTTTTTTCTCATTTACTAAAATTTAATTTATCCAGGCGTGCAAACGTAGATATTTAATTTCTTATTTCTCGCACATATATGTATAATCTAAACTGAACATTACACTACTAATTCATCTATATTTTAAAATTTATTAAATGGAAAAAATGACAAAAACTTGGAGAATCTATTAGAAGGGAATAACAATGAAAATTTGTCGAGATTATTATAATAATTTGAAAAAGTGAAAAACTCGTCGATTTTTCATTTTCGGTGAGATTTATTGAATCGCCATCTTTAACTTTGATTTAATAGGAACAGAATAATGTTTTTAGATCGAACATTTTATATTCTTATTCAACATCCTATATATCAGTAGAAAGATTTTATTCATGCAAAAATTTAATTATTTGTTTTTTAATCGCTATCTGAAGCAGTTTTGAAAACCCATGAAATTTGAATCTCAAAATTCTTGGTTGACTTTTATGAAATTGGCTAAATTTTCCACATCAAACTTTATGTACCCATCAACTTAATATCTTGGAAGAATGCTTTCATTTTATTTTAAAACTGAAAATTGAATTTTTTATCGCAAACCGCAGTGAAGCCTGGTTCAATTTTGTATCTGTTTTGCAAAAACGCGACATTTTGCTTTGAAAACTGGCGCGGCGACAGCCATCTTGCGAACCGGCAGTGGCTGCCTAGGGACATTTGATCTCCGCGCAAAGTACCCAAAACGGTTGGCCACCTGCACTCCGAGCTCCGATCAACCGAGAAACACGGAGAATGAACGGATACAGAGCGCCCATGTAGATACAGGGTTAGATTTCATGGTCGGGAGCCGACCGGGCACTGGTCAGGATATTTTTTTAGTAGAAATTACACATTTTTTAAGAGCCGTTACATTATCAAAGACGTAATTACGGATACTAGATGAATTATTATTTGAAAGTATAATTTAAAGATTTATTAGATCAGTAAAACAGAAACTAGCGTTTTTAAATTCTTAAAAAAAACATTTGATTTTTTCGAATGTTTTAACTTATTAAATAAAACTGTTATCGATTCTGCAATGTGCAACAGCAGATTTATTACAGTTTTTATAATTTTCTCTATTTTCAGACAATTTTTAGTCTGTACACTTTCAAATTTGCCGCCATGTCTGACGCTTTCTGCGCTGGCGTCGACGAAGACACTTGTAAGTTTCAGTTTCGCACCTCGAACGAGAATGCACGTTGCACTCATGTCGCGTTGTCTCCTCGAAGTTCGCAAATAAAATCCGTGATTAAAATCAACCTAATTTCAGTAATCAGTTCCAAAACTCCACTTACTGCGCGAATAATAATTATTTTACATTAAAGTATAGTGTTGTGTATTCATTTTTTCCTTTCTTCCTTCCTTACCTCAAATCACCACGTGGTTTCAAAAATAAAACAATTGCTAGGAGATTCTAGAAACAGTGATTTAAACTCTACTCTAATTTTCTCGCGATAATTTGTTAACTTGATTTTACATTTAAAGTTCACCGTATTCTTCACGATGAGCCTTAAAAGACAAACCAAGTTACCAATTTCTCGCCTGAAGCAAAACATTTTTTGACCGTTCTGTGGCCGGGTTCCCGACCGGTATGAAAGTCGGAATCCGACCTGTTTACCGTGACGTTCTTAGCCGGATCCCGGCCAATATCCCTGGCCGGCGCCCGGTTTAAACTGGGGCTATCCGGCCGGCTACCGGTCGGATCCCTGTTACCATTCCTACACGGGTTATTACATTTTCATTTTGAATGAACATATATTTTTCATCATATTTTTCAATCATAGCTCGGGCAACTAACTTCACACTCGTGAAATCGTTGCCTTTCGACCCTTGCCACGCAATATACTATTCCGTGACTGAGAATAAAGAACTTGACATCTGTCGAAAAGTCGCCATATTCACTATGATCTTAACCGTAGTTCACAAGTTGTGAGTAGGAATTTCCGTCCTGACATTTTATTCATGAAACCATTTTTTAAATTAAAATTTGAAATGTACTTTTACATTAGGTTTGATTTTCAATTATTCATATTTAAACTTAATTTTATGCTGAAATAAATTAAAGATGTAACTTATTTATCACATTAGAAATCTTGTTAATGCTTCAACCTCAAAATTAATTCGATTCCTATTTTTCGTTTTGTTCGAAAATAAACGATGGTTGTTGTGTCAATTTTTTATTTTCATTCGCGAAAAATACGTTTTAATTTGTCTGCGATTAGTCTCATCATTTAAAAAATAATAATTAAGTAAGCGAAAAGTTGTTTTAGATCTGGCATCCTAATACTCCTAGTTTATGGCTCGAATTCACTCATACTTTGCCGTTTTGCCATTGCTGCTAAGGACGTAGCAGACGACAGCTTTTATTCCATCGTAGGATAAAATTTCGCTAAATAGCATGTAAACTTTAACAGTGGATAAGTTTACATGCAACAAAATTTAACTTTAGTTTTTGCTGTATTGAAAAGTCTTCCGATTCCAAGACTTGTGATTTCTTTATCGCGAAAAAAAACATTGAGTCATATTCGGAAGTTTTGAAAATAGCGAAATATTTCTTTGCCATTCCTGGACATAACGCCAATTGCGATCGTATTTTTTCTCATATAAATACTTAGTGGAGTGATGAACGTAATCGAATGTCACTTGAGACAGTTAAAAATATTATAAATATTCAGTTTAACTCTGAAAACCTACCATGTCTTGAATTTCACCAATATTAAAAACAGCAAATACCAATTTGTTAAAAAAATACGAGCGTCTCATTGCACACAAGATGCCGTGCGGACGATATATCCAATCGACCCCAATGCGCACGCGCTCTGCAGCCGTAGAGCGTGCTGAAACGCCCCTGGCGGACCGAACGAACGGAACGGATACGCTACAGCGTATCCTTATAGTATCCACATCGTATCCTCTCCGTATCATGCAAGAAAAACTCATTAAAAAGGAAAGATTAACATTTCACTTGTTGAAATTCGGATTCTACGTGAAATTTTGAGTTAAAAGGTCACAGAGTAATCGCAATAGTTTTTCTTGCAACATTAAAAACTTAAAAAAAAAAAGAATTATCGATGACGTGCGCTGAAGGCGACTTCAAACGCATCGTCGTTCAGTAGCAGTTAATAGGCGTTATCCATCGACGATGCGTTTGAAGTCGCCTTCAGCCCACGTTATCGATAAGTATTATATTTTTTTAAAGTTTTTAATGTTGCAAGAAAAAGTATTGCAATTACTCCGTGACCTTTTAACGCGAAATTTCACGTAGATTCCGAATTTCAACAAGTGAAATGTTAATCTTTCTTTTTTAATGAGTTTTTCTTGCATGATACGGAGAGGATACGATGTGGATACTATCAGGATACGCTGTAGCGTATCCGCTCCGTTCGTTCGGTCCGCCAGGGGCGCGTTATTTTCAAATTTGTTAGACTGCTCCTAGCCCCTTATGATAGGCAACTTAGCAAAAGTTTATTCAGATAATAGCAAAATAGCAAACTCAAATACCCGACCGCTGTTATGTCGTATGATTGATCTCATGTTGGAGAAATAATTATATTTTAATTTATAAGAATAAAAAATCATAATTATAATTATATAAAATGAATAATAAATAAATAAAACCCACAGAATTAATATACACTGTAAAAAATGGTTTAGCTCTCCCAGCTAGAAGTTTAGCTGGATTTCGTCTTCTAAGAAAATTGAGCTGTATTACCTAAATTTCTTGCTGTGTTACCTAAATATCTAGCTGTTTTAGCTAATTTCGCGATCTAGAAATTATCTAGCTAATTTATCTAGATAATTTCTAGGTGGCAAAATTAGCTAAAACAGCTAGATCCAGCTAAACTTCTAGCTGGGACAGCTAAACCATTTTTTTCAGTGTAATGTATTTTTGCTGAGATTATTTTTTATTTCTATACATAATACATTTTTATACATACTTTTATAATTTTACAATTTAATAATCAGAAGATTGTCGGTGTTTGCATAATAATTGATTATTTCTGAGCGTATGAATGATCTAAATCTATGCTTAAGGGCGCAGTCCCATGGAGATAGATTAGTAGAATAGTGGAACAGTTTTGACCAATGAGGTGTCTGCACAAGCTCTAGCAGTCACCTCATTGGTAAAAACTGTTCCACTATTCTACTAATCTATCTCCATGGGACTGCGCCCTAATAAGGACATGCAGGACTGTTAAATTTGATATTAGTCATACATTCTCGGAGAGCGGCTTTCTGTACATCAGTTGGCTTTGATTTTAGTGTCTTGACTTGATTTTTTTTGTCTAATTTTTCGGATTGAACGGAATGAGCGTTGCGGTTGAATTTTTTTATTGTGTGGTGAATTCGGTGGTGGGGAATCAATGTTGTTTTCTCTCTACGCTGGAAATAATGATGGTACCTCGTTCACCGAGACTTGAGTAATTATGCGCTCTACTTTTTTTACAAATTGAGGCTTGGTCCTCCTCCGATTTATGCGATGCCAAGTCGTACAAAGAATCCACCAAAGTTTTTAGTTTTATTAATTATTTTATTTCACTAACATTAGCTTCTTGTGACTGAATGGATGTTACAAGAGCATCACATTGCTCATCAAAATATGAAGAGGAGGATTTCACAGAAATTGATGTTCCACATCAATTTGAAAGTTGCATACAGGCATGCACGTGTTGACAAAAATTTCCACTGATCAGATAGTCGATGCACTCACATTTGAACTCATGCACACAAATTTTGCAAACCGTACTGATCAAAGGACATTCCTCGCAATTTTTCTCAGTATTTACTTGTACTTTATAAGGACCTCGTACTTCTGTACTGGACTTAACGCACCAAACAATCTCAGACACTTTCATTACCATAGATTCTGAAATATCATTTATGCTGCGCCTGTGGCTTTTCATTATTATTTGCATTCTCTTCGTTGGCTCATTTTTCATTATTCGTATGATTCTTTCGAACATAATATTTTGACTCAAACGTAGCAGCATATCTAAACATTTATCGACCCTCTTGTTCTGGCTACCATTAAAATAATAATACTTCATCTTCTTGTGAAGAGCTTCTAGAAACATGTTGGTGTTTAGCCCGAAGCCGAGGCGAACGCAGTAGGCCCACAGTTCGGGATTTCCAGCATAGTACTGACTAAAATACCTTCCAAAATCTTCAGTTTCAGGATCTGCATCGCACATTTCAAGAAAACCATGTAAAGCGTCAAAGAATTTTTTTATCAGTTTCTTCTAAGAGTGTCCTACACTTGTGATAAATTTCTTCCGTTCTATTTCTATTTTTAACTTTTAAATTAATATTTTGAGTCCACTTTTTGTCAACATGCCAAGTGCAATGTAAATGGTGTTTTGGAATATTCATGACGGATATCCAAGCATTGTAATATGCTGAAGCATCATCCCTCCAAATATGTTTTAAACTGACTCAAATTATTCCTAAAATTACACGGGTCAACAAAATGTGACCTATGTGCTCATGGAATGAGATATGTCATTTCCGGAGTAATTTTTTGTGCTGAATCCGAATGTGACCTCCATTTCTCTCCAGCACGTCAGGTTTTCGAGGTTCTTTTAATCACAATTTTTATTTAAATCACAAATCATGAGATAAAATGTTGTAAACAATTTTTTCAATTAAAAGCAATATATGATTTCAATGTATTTTTTAATGTCGAATCCAACGGTGAGATAATCTAGAAAAACTGAGAAAAAACGCGAAAAAGAGTGGTTTTACAAAAAACTGCATATCTTGTTGAAATTTTTGTTTTCTAGTGTTTCTAGTGTCATTCTCTTCGTTTTTCAATACCAAAAAAATTTTTTAAAAATTAAGGGTTCAGGCTATCACCGTTCAAAAGATACATGGCAGAGAAGTTTTCTCTTTCTACAGAGTTGCCAGTTTGACGGCTTACACGTACTTTAAGCGAATCATTGTACTGGGTGTAGTATTTTATTGCATCACAATCTTCAGTATATGCAAATTTCACATTATTCAGGCAGTTTTTCATTTTCTCAGTGTTAACAGTATTCAAAGCTTCGGATTCTTGAGCAGTTTTTAATTACGCAGGCGTCACACAGGCGCTGCACAGTGGGTCAGGAGACCGGTAAAAGTGGCAAAAATTCGAGTTTACTTTGAATTTGTCTGAAACTTGATACAAGTAGGTTTCCGGGGTCGCTGATATCGAATTCGACGTCAGAAATTACAAATTCAAAATGGCAGATCCAATATGGCGACCTAAATTGCATATATATACCATTAAACCATTTCCCTTTCAGGGTAGGCGTGACACTACCCGATTCGGGTAGTGTTTCTAGGTTTTTCTTGTAGTTATAAATAACTACAAGTGTGTATAATTTTATATATTTGTCTGAGACTTGATATAAGGGTTTTTTGGGCTGGCTGATTTCGAATTTGGCGTAAAAAATTACAAAAAAATGGCGGATCCAATATGGCGACCAAAATTTCATATATTTTTCTGAAACTTGGTATAATACCAAATTTAAAACAAATATGTACGAAAAGTTTAATTTTGTCCGCCATATTGGATCCGTTATTTTGAATTTGTAGTTTTTGACGTCGAATTCGAAATCAGCGACCCCGAAAACCTACGTATACCAAGTTTCAGACAAATTCAACGTACAATCGAATTTTTGCCACTTTTACCGGTCTCCTGGCCCACTGTGCAGCGCCCGTGTGACGCCTGCGTGATTAAAACCTGCTTAAGAATCCGAAGCTTTGAATACTGTTAACACTGAGAAAATGAAAAACTGTGTGAATAATGTGAAATTTGCATATATTGAAGATTGTGTACGTGTAAGCCGTCAAACTGGCAACTCTGTAGAAAGAGACAACTTCTCTGCAATGTATCTTTTGAACGGTGTCTCTATGTAGCCACGATAACTTTCGAAAAAATGATCAGATTTGATTGAGCTTTGGCACACTTTTTTATGGCCTAAAAAGAAAGAACGAGTTCGTTAACCAGCTACTTTGGATGAAAATTCAAAAAGTGAGCACATTTTGAAAATTTTTGAGACCACTTTTTTTGAAGATTTAAAAATTCTATGTATGGTTATTAGTAGTGCGCAAAATGACGAACAAAATATTCTAATGACTTTTCGTGATAAAAAAAAATACTGGAGTTATAGCATTTTCAAAATTCCAAAAAACAAACGAAAATGTACATTTTAAGCCGAAAAACGCACGATATGAAAAAAAGTCAAGAGGAGAAAAACGTTGCTTTTCGAACACCCTATAATATTGGCGCGCGACTGTTGGATCTCGCGCTTCGCGCTCGATTATGTATTCACCTCGCACTATGCGCTCGGGCGTATTTACATCGCGCTTTACGCTCGGCTCCTCTAGATTTTTGAACTTCGTGTTCGACTTCGATGAAAAGAAAAAGTTTGTTTGCAAATATTATAAAATTATCAAAACCTCTACATATTAAGTGATTGTTAAATTTGTTTTTATTTTAGACTGAAAAGGAACTTTATTTACTCAACGTTCTATCGACCTTAAGGAACACATTCTCATCCAGACACTCGCGCTTCGCGCTCGATATTTGATTTGAAAATCATTTGAACCGTATGATAGAAACAAAAAAGTTTGAGCGCACTTACGGCGTGCGATTTGGTAAATACACTGAACGCGCACTTTGTGTTTCGTGTTATATGTTCTTCATATACAAATTACTAAATTTGTATTTGATTTCAAATGAAAAGTAATGATATAATTCAGGCGACAAATTTTATTAGTTAACATTTTATTTTAGCTTGTGCCGTTTATCAAAAAAGTTGATTTGTTCATTTTCAATATATTCTTACCACAAAAATTGATTACGGGTTTGTACGTCTTTTTTGAATGCACAATTTGTGTTCATTTATATGTTTTCGTACCTTGCATTGTTTTTTCAAAAATTTCATTTTTTTTACTGTCAATGTTATTTTCACGATTAAAAAAAAACCACGCATCCTATCGAAACGTGATTCACAATAAATTTGTACCTTTTCCTTGGATGAACAAATTTTGTTCCGGTCATTTTGTCGTAGCTGGTAATATTCGTCCGAAAATTTGATTTTTCTATTTTCAATGCTGTTTTTTACGAATAAAACAAAAACTACGCGTCATATCAAAAGGTGAATGATAAGAAATTTGTAGATCTTTTTTAGGTGCATAATTTTTGTGAGATGATCTTTTCTGGTATCTTGCATAGTTTGACAGCAAAATGGCTTTTTTGATTTTTCATTAATTTTTTGTGCGATCAAAATTTGAATTTTTTATTTTTCAAAAAATTCAAAAAGTTGTTATGAAAATATTATAGGGTGTTCAGGAATCAACGTTTTTCTCCTCTTGACTTTTTTTCATATCGTGCGTTTTTCGGCTTAAAATGTTCATTTTCGTTTGTTTTTTGGAATTTTGAAAATGCTATAACTCCAGTAATTTTTTTTTTTTATCACGAAAAGTCATAAGAATATTTTGTTCGTCATTTTGCGTACTACTAATAAACGTACATAGAATTTTCAAATCTTCAAAAAAAGTGGTCTCGAAAATTTTCAAAATGTGCTCACTTTTTGGATTTTCATCCAAAATAGCTGGTTAACAAACTTTTTCTCTATTTTTCGGCCATAAAAAAGTGTGCCAAAGCTCAATCAAATCTGATCATTTTTTCGAAAGTTATCGTGGCTACAGACAGACAGACAGACATACAGACAGACTACAGACTACAGACAGACAGACACCTTCGTAAAAATCGATTTTTCTAGCTCAGGGGGTCTCAAAACGTGGAGATTTGATGAAAACCGACTATGTCAAATTTTACATAAAACCAATACCTTCTCATTAGAATGAGAATGTAAAAATAAAAAATTCCATTTTCCTGTGAAACTATGCAAGATACGAGAAAAGATCATTCCACCAAAATTGTGCACCCAAAAAAAATCTACAAATTTCTTATCATTCACGTTTTGATATGACGCGTAGTTTTTGTTTTATTCGTAAAAAAAAGCATTGAAAATAGAAAAATCAAATTTTTAGACGAATAATACCAGCTACGAAAAAAATGAAAAGAACAACATTTGTTCATCCAAGGAAGAGGTACAAATTTGTTGCAGATCATGTTTCGATAGGATGCGTAGTTTTTGTTTTATTCGTGAAAATAACATTGACAGTAAAAAAAATCAAATTTTTGAAAAAACAATGCAAGGTACGAAAACAGATAAATGAACAAAAATTGTGCATTCAGAAAAGATTTACAAACTTGTAATCAATTTTTGTTGTAAGAATATATTCGAAATGAAAAAATTAACTTTTTTGAAAAACGGCACAAGCTAAAATAAAATTTTAATGAATAAAATTTGTCGCCTAAATTATATCATTATTTTTCATTTGAAATCAAATACAAATTTAGTAATTTGTATATGAAGAACATATAACACGAAGCACAAAGTGCGCGCTCAATGTATTTACCAAATCGCACGCCGTAAGTGAGTTCAAACTTTTTTGTTTCTATCATACGGTGCACAGAACCGAGCGTGGAATGCAAGGTTCAAATGATTTTCAAATCAAATATCGAGCGCAAAGCGCGAGTGTCTGGATGAGAATGTGTTACTTAAGGTCGATAGAACGTTGAGTAAATAAAGTTCCTTTTCAGTCTAAAATAAAAACAAATTTAACAATCACTTAATATGTAGAGGTTTTGATAATTTTATAATATTTGCAAACAAACTTTTTCTTTTCATCGAAGTCGAACACGCAGTTGAAAAATGTAGAGCAACCGAGCGTAAAGCGCGATGTAGATACGCCGGAGCGCGTAGCGCGAGGTGAATACATATTCGAGCGCGAAGCGCGAGATAAATATATGATCGAGCGCGAAGCGCGAGATCCAACAGTTGCGCGCCCCAGGTGCGCTCAAACTTGAGAGCCGCGCGCGAAGCGCGCGATGAGAATGTGCCCGCGAAGCGGGCAGATTTTTTAAAAATCTTTTTGGTATTGAAAAAAGAAGAGAATGACACCAGAAACACTAGAAAACAAAATTTCAGCAAGATATGCAGTTTTTTGTAAAACCACTCTTTTTCGCGTTTTTTCTCAGTTTTTCTAGATCATCTCACCGTTGGATTCGACATTAAAAAATGCATTGAAATCATATATTGCTTTTCATTGAAAAAATTTGTTACAACATTTTATCTCATGATTTGTGATTTTTCAAAAAAAATTTTGATTAAAAAAATCTCGAAAACCTGACGTGCTGGAGAGAAATGGAGGCCAGATTCGGATTCAGCACAAAAAAATACTCCGGAAATGACATATCTCATTCCATGAGCACATAGGTCACATTTTGTTGACCAGTGTTATGTAAAATCCTGTCAAATGAAAAAAAAATTGTTTAGAAATTTTCTAGATACTTTTTCGACATACATGAAATCTTGAAAAATCTTTTTGAACCTTCTCGAGAAACCTAGGAAAATTATATTTATATAACTTTAAAACAAATAAACAAAGGAACTTAAAAATAAAAAGTTATCCGAAATTTTTATTTTGTATTAAAAATTATATTTCTCTTCAAATTATAATTTGCCGTCTTTTTGATTCGAATTCCCCATGATATAAAAAAGTACATTTGAATATGCTCAGGAATGTATAGTATACGGTTTATGTAATATGTTTAAAAAATTAGAAAAAAATATCGAATAACAAAATTTAACTTAACAAGTGATTCAAGAACAACAAGAAATTCATTAATATAGGACAATACAGTTTCAAACTTTTCCAGCCGAAAGTTTATTGTCTGAGTGGTAGACTGATGCATTGCATCTATAAAGGAACAATGCATAATATATTATAAATGTATATTCGAATAAGAATCTTGAAAATAATTTTGAAAATAAGTCGAAAAAAATACTTACACGTCACACTGAGCTTCATATTTTCCGTGGAAATCTCTGCTGTGCCTATTCGACGCGGATGTGTGTTGAAAACCTTTTTTACAAATATGGCATGAGTGTTGATTTTTTTTTACTACATTTGGAATTTTATGTACACTTTTTCTATGTTTATGTAAATTGGATCGTCTGCTGAAACTTTCTCCACATATTTCACACTGCACAAACTTCCATAGCACAGTATTAATGAAACACTTAGATACTGGAAAATGTATCCCTGCTTGCCAGTTCATTAGCAAATGGTCTTAATTCTAAAATGTTATGCCCTATTTGTAGCATTTACTCTCATTCATCCTCGCCACTACTATAACATTTAAAGTGGGAAGGGATGATGATGTCTGACAAATTTGAAAATAACGTGCGGTCCAGCGCGGTCACCGCTGCAGAGCGCGTGCGAATGATAAAGTTCTTTTTTTATTTTTATAAATTAAAATATAAACATTTCTTCAACATGAGATCAATCATACGACATAACAACCGCAACGCTCATTATAACAAATTAAATAGTCCTGCATGTCCTACGTTAAGCATAGCTTTAGATCATTCTTACGCTTAGAAATAATTAATTATTATTCAAACACCGACAATCTTCTGATTATTGAATAGTAAAATTTTAAAAATATGTATAAAAATGTATTATGTACAGAAATAAAAATTAATCTTAGCAAAAATACATTATATTAATTCTGTGGGTTTTATTTATTTAATATTTATTTTATATAATTATATAATTTTTTATTTTTATAAATTAAAATATAAATATTTCTTCAACATGAGAGCAATCATACGACATAACAGCGTGCGCATTGGGGTCGACTGGATGTATCCTCCGCACGGCATCTTGTGTGCAATGAGACGCTCGTTAAAAAAATAGGAAGTTCTGCGAAGTATAAATAATAGGGTTACCATCCGTCCTGGTTTTTCGGGACATGTCCTCTTTTTTCGAGGTCTGTCCTGGTGTCCTGGTTTCTTCTTGAAAATAGGCAAAATGTCCTGGTTTTTTACGAAACCGAGATTTTTGACAGCAAATATTTAATATGTTTATTTTTCTACAATCGCAGTTGCATGTTTCAGCATAATACTGAAGGCGACTTTATACAAATGCGCGCGCTATCCAAATTCTGGAATTAGTATGTGAACAGTTTTTCGGTGTACATGTATTTATTTATAAATACAATAATAGTACCATACAATAATAGTACAGTATTTATACCGTTTCCCATACTTTTCTGAAGGTTATCTGCTACATTTTTGTCTTGATGACCTTTTTTTTTTAGGGATCGCTTGAAAATTTTTGGGCGTCCTGGTTTTTCATCCGACCCAGATGGTATCCCTAATAAATAATAATCTACATATTATATTACTATATTGTTTAAATAAAAATTTTGATCTCGAAATAGTTCTGTGTATTATAATTACTTATAATAGTGTAATATTATTTAAATATGTATTGCTACTTGTATAATTTACTCACGTATTAGAGTAATAACCTTTTTTACTTTTCAAATAGCGCGCCAAATTGGGCTAGAGGTGGGGAGAATTTGATGGTGGGACGTGGTGAGGAGTGGGGGGTCCTTCTTTTCCTATCAAGTCATCTGGTCACCCTACTCCTGGATAACAATAAAATGCCGCTCAAAAGCTGTTTAAACTTTAAACGGCAACAAAGTCTTTGTTAAAAAATGTTAACATGCTCTCGGTCTTTTAAATAAGGTCAACATACAATAAATATTCTAAACGTTTAACTGAATTATCTGTCATTTATTTCTTTAGTAATAATGGTAGCGATACACCTAACTTATGCTCAATTTATTAAGAAAATGTGAAACTTGGTATGTCTTCATTGTGATCTAAAAAAATTGGTGTGATTGAGTACCAACAATTTTTTGAACATTTTAAAAAGTGCAATTTGTTTTTTTTTTGAAAATCCGGTATTAACAAAAATATAAACTTTTTCTTTTTAATTCTCGCAAAGAGTTTCTTGTTTTCCGAACCTGCAAAAAAATGTGAAAAAGTTTAAAAATTAATAAAATGACGGCCTTATTTTTTTAATAAGAAAGTTGGGTTCTTGATATTTTTAACTTTTGCTTTTAGTATTTCCAAAAATGTGGAGAATCCCTCAGGTGGATAAAACGTTAAATAAATAGATTTTTTTTTTAATCAAGAAAATCAATATTTAAAAAATGTTTGGGAACACATTGTTGTCAGGAAATTTTTAGGACATGCAGAATGTAGATAACATTTACAATTAATCCACCCCCTCCACAAGTACCGCAACAAAGTACATTTAATTATCCCGGCCTCGTTTAAAAACGAGGACCCAATATTAACATTTTTGTCACTAAAAGGAAATGAACAGTTGGGCAACGAACTTTTTCAAGCTGATGTAAATATTCACTTTGTTAAAAATACATTGAAAGCTACGTCAAATAAAGATAATGTTTGTAAAAAATTTGTTGATAAAAAAAATTGACAAAATATCAATAAAATAGTAAAATACATCTTATTTTTTAATTTTTTCATCCTAATTGACTTGATTATATTATATCGATAGAGCAATGTTACACGCGCGCTACTGGGTACGGCCACGGAAACAGCCTGGCGCCATCTGTTGCCTAAACGTGGCAATTCCTTATGGATGAATTCCACTTGTTTACATGCCATTGAAAATAAATAAATATATACTGAAAATAAGAATTTAACTATCAAATAACGAGAGTATCTGTAGGAAAACTGATAAAGTCTCGATTTAGGGAAAAAAACTTTTGCTCGAGTTTATTAAACAGTTTGATCGGAATTAAGGTTTGAATTTCTCTGTCTATGACAGATCTCCTATCGGATTACAAATATCAGATAAAGTTTTTCAATACTCTTGTATTTCGAAAAAGGTATGTGGACAAATTATTGTGTTAATTGGGTAAGTAATATTATAGATATTCGCATATTTATACGATCTTTTATTTTTGTAAACTTAATGCTAGTTGTCAGATTTTGAGGTTAGAAAGTTTAATTATCCCAGAATATTTTTGGAGTATATTTGATTTTAATTTAAATGACAGTGAGTATTTTATTAGTTGTCTTGAGTTTTAAGTGAAGTTTTTTTTTAACCATTCGCTATGTTATGTGAAAAAACTTTTTTCTCAGGTTTGTTGATTATAGCAGAAGCGACATAACGCAGTCAAAAAGCTATAGGAAAGGCAACTCGAATTGTTGTGTGGTGTTAGGAAATTTATAATTATAATTATAGATTTCCCTAATACTTCTCTTTATGTTACAATATATTTTTTATTTAATAAATACCTGTAATTTAACGTCGTATGGGGAAAAACTAACAGACGTTTGTCTGATAACGCTGCACTGAATTTTGCTCATTCCATTCACTTTCAACTCCTGCACCCTCACCACATAAATTACTGCTAAACTTTTTTCCTGATAGAGTGCTTCAGGGTGGAAAACGATAGAATGACTTATAGCTTAAAATCCTGTTTTAATTATACTATCCATCATCAATCCACTTTTTGATATTCGACCGGTAATTTTTAAGGTTATGTTCATAACCAACAACGAAACTAGAACGGGTTTTAATGGGATGAAAAGACAAATTTTCCACGAAATCTTTTTGCAAGAAAGCTTCCTCTATTATCTTGCTTTGTTTTGAAAAATGTTAGATATGTTTTTAAAGCAATAATTTGCTCATTTACTATATTTAAAAACAATGCACACGTGCTAACTTATGTAAATTTCAAATTTCTATCCATAAGGGATTTTAGGCTTTGGCCGCAGCGGGAGCTGCTTGTCATATCCGGTAAGTTCGTGATTCCCCTGGCGGACCGAACGACCGGAGCGGATACGCTACAGCGTATCCTTATAGTATCCACATCGTATCCTCTCCGTATCATGCAAGAAAAACTCATTAAAAAAGAAAGATTAACATTTCAATTATTGAAATTCGGATTCTACGTGAAATTTTGAGTTGAAAGGTCACAGAGTAATCGCAATAGTTTTTCTTGCAACATTACAAACTTTTAAAAAATATAATACTTATCTGTAACGTGGGCTGAAGGCGACTTCAAACGCATCGTCGACGGATAACGCCTATTAACTGCTACTGAACGACGATGCGTTTGAAGTCGCCTTCAGCGGACGTCATCGATAAGTATTATATTTTTAAAAAGTTTTTAATGTTGCAAGAAAAACTATTGCGATTACTCTGTGACCTTTTAACTCAAAATTCACGTAGAATCCGAATTTCAACAAGTGAAATGTTAATCTTTCTTTTTTAATGAGTTTTTCTTGCATGATACGGAGAGGATACGATGTGGATACTATAACGATACGCTGCAGCGTATCCGTTCCGTTCGTTCGGTCCGCCAGGGTAAAAGTGACTGATATTAAAAAATTTCCCCCTTTAAGTAACGCATACGCAACATAGCTATGAACAGTAGGAAAATCAAGTAAATCTCCTATTCTCCACTTCAGTGACGTAACATCACAATCAAAACTGTCTCTTATTAATAGAGAGTTATCTTTATCTACACTGTTCGTGATTTCTTCAACGAAGGATACGTGCCTGGGAATTCCAAGTTCAGAATAACAAGCTCCATTAGGACTCTACCGGTGTCAATAAACGCTCTCTTTCTCTCTCTGGAAAGTGACATATCGTATGAAAATACAAGTGTCCAATTATGGTTATAGAATAAATCGCACTCAGAACTGACTATTGTTTCGGTTTCTAAAAGATTGATTTACGTCATTCTCTCTCACTGAATTTTCGGTCATTAAATGAAATTCTTTGGTCATTATATGCGACATCTTTCAATAATAAAGATTTTCGGGTTAGGACGATTATTTAAACTGTCTCTCGTTAACATTCCAAATTGATTCCTAATCAAAATGGAGGCTCTTATCGCGGAGCAAAATTTTCTCTTTGAAAAATTGAAAAGATCACTTCCGACATTCAACGAACTCAACTGTGCGGAAGTCTCTCTAGCAGTTGCACAAGGCAGACTCAAAATTCTTCAAGATACATGGGAAAAATGTGAGCAGTTAGAACTTCGCATCCCAGATACATCCATCTCTTCACAAACAGATAAGTCTAAGGTCAACTATTTTGTAAACAATGAATTTATTTCGGCCGAGAAGGAATTTTTTAAAGCTTTAGATATCTTTAATGAGATAATTCATGGTTTAGTTCAAGAAAATTCAGAATCTTTTCTTTCGAACATAACTGTTCCAGGTATTAATGCTACTCAAAATGCTAATAACTCTCAAATTGTTTTTCATGAGTACGGAATGAGATTGCCAGACATTCAAATCCCTCAATTTTCCGGTGAAAGCATTGCAATTGGTTAAAAATATAACGTCTACAGATGAAAATTATGAGGGAGCCTGGAACACGTTAAAGTCGCGTTACGACAATGAAAGGGCTTTAATTAATTCTTATCTTCATTCGTTTCTCTCTCTACCTAATCTTGCGAATGATTCCTTAAAGGAACTAAAAATGTTGCGAGATACTATGAACGAAGCCGTTATGGCTCTAAAAAATTTAGCATGCCCTACTGACAAATGGGATCACATTTTAGTTTACTTGCTTGTAAATAAGTTGCATAAAAATTGCGTAGCTGAGTGGGAGAAAAATCTCTCGAATAGCACAACCTATCCTACTTATGATGATTTGGCTAAATTTCTTGATACTCCAGTTCGTACTTTAGAAGCTCTTAATATGTCCAAACAAGGCTCAAAAAATGTAAGTAATACGAATTCTTTCGCAGCAAGGAGATCCTCTGCGCAATCACATAGAACTACGACTTCCAATGGCCCTAAATGTATCTCTTGTGGTGGAAATCATTATCTATCTCAATGACAAACTTTTAGAAAATATACAGTACCTCCGCGTAAGGAAACCGCTCGGGAGCATAAGCTCTGTTTTAGATGTTTGAGATATAGCCATCGAAGCCAAAGCTGTGAAAGTAGAATATCTTGCTTTGAATGTAAAAAAGCTCATCATACTTTAATGCATACCGAGTTATCGTCCCCAGATTCTTATGGGGAATATTGTAGAAAATAAATTCTAATCCAAATAAATCGACACAGTGTAATTCTGTTGCGTCAAATACCAATGTTGATAAAAAAGTGAATGAAACTGCAGAAGCTTTATCATGCAATACCATGTCTACTAATTCTTCGGTTAATTTGAGATGTTTTTAGAGTACAAAAACATTATTAGCTACTGGTAAAGTCGTTATTCGCGCTCACAATGGAAGAGAAATTATTGTACGAGCGTTTTTAGATCAAGGCTCCGATGCTACATTTATTTCCGAATCTTTGGTGCAATATTTGCGTCCTAAGCGCTTTCCCGTAAATACAAAAGTAACTGCCTCCGCGAATGTTCTGATTGGGGTGTCAAGATCTCGAGTAAATCTATTTATCGCACCTACAAATAATCAAAATGAATCATGCCCTATTTCTGCATTTGTTTTACCACAGTTGATTAATTACAACCCTCCAAAGATAGAGTTAAATTCTGAATGGGATCACCTTCGTGAACTAGATTAGGCGTATCCGACACCCTTGAGTAGTGAACAAATTGATTTGATAATCGGTGCAGATTATTATGGCTCGTTTCTTTTGCCAGGGTTATGTAAAGGACCTTCTGATTCTCTTACAGTACAACACACAGTCTTTGGATGGATTCATTCGGGTCCAATTACAGAAAATTCTGAAACCCAATCCCACATTAAAATAAATCGTATTTCTACTCAACAGGATTTGAGCTTTGATTTAAAAAAGTTTCGGGAGCTTGAGGAAGTTTCGCAACAATCAATGTTGACAGATGAGGAGCAACGTTGCGAAAATCATTTTATGAAAACGCATTGGCGTACAAAAGATGGCCGTTATGTGGTACGGCTTCTGCCCAAAGAGGAATCTTTTGATTCTCTAGGTAAATCTTTCCCTCGAGCCTTATCTATGCTCTATGGCGTTGAACGCGTATTAGCTAAAAATCCTGATTTAGCAAAAAGCTATGAAAATTTTCTAGACGAATACGAAAATTTAGGTCATATGCGTCAAATTTCAGATTCAGGCAAAACAACACTTCTGAGTTGTCCTCTGGTTTATTTGCCTCATCACCCTGTTGTACGCAAATCAAATACTTCTACTCCAGTAAGGGTAGTTTTTAACGCCTCTAGTCCTACTTCTTCAGGAAAATCATTAAATGACCTTCTCTTAGTAGGGCCAAAGCTTCATAATGATCTCACAGATATTAATCTTCGATGGAGAAATTTTCAATTTGATTTGACGGCTGATATAAACAAAATGTTTTGACAAATCTTGTTGGATCCTAGAGATATAGATCTGCAACGCATCGTTTGCCATAAAGGACTTTCTAGAAATATAGTACACTATCAATTAATGACGGTCACATATGGAACGGCGTCGGCACCATTCTTAGCAAACAGGATTCTAAAACAGTTAGCCGAAGATGAAGGTAGTAATTATCCTGAAGCTAGTGAAATTCTTAAAAATGATTTCTACGTCGATGACGTTTTATTCGGAACAGATACTCTAGAACAAGCTCTTCATTTACAAAAGGAACTCATAGAGCTTTTAGCTAGAGGAGGACTTCCTCTTCGAAAATGGTCGTCTAACGACCCTGCATTGATAATACATAACAATGCCTCTTCTGAAAATAAAACAATAACTTTTCGGGAGTTTAAGGACGATGCTAAGAACGTCCTTGGCTCATGGTGGTGTCCAAAATCGGATACGTTTTTTTTTTAATCAATATTCAAAACATCGAAATTGTTACTAAAAGAATAGTTCTTTCCTTGATATCTCGTTTATTTGATCCACATGGGTGGTTAGCGCCTGTATTTATAGTAGCAAAAATTTTTGTGCAGGAACTTTGGCTAAAAAACCTCGACAGGGATGATATACTCCCAGCAGATCTAAATAATAAGTGGAATGCGTATTACAAAAGTTTACCTCTACTTGAGAAACTAACGATATCGCGCTGGAATGGCCTCAGCTCTAATTTCAAATCTATTGAATTGCATGGATTTGCAGAAGCTTCTAATAAAGCTTATGGGGCAGCCATTTATTTGAAAATAATTGATAACACAGAAAAGGTTAAAACTTCTCTATTAATGGCGAAGTCCAAGACGGCTCCTGTCATAACTGTTTGTATACCACGTTTAGAACTTTGTGCCGCAGTATTACTAGCAAAACTGGCTCAAAAGGTAGTGAAATCAATGAATCTTTCCCAAGTACCCTTTTATTGCTGGTCAGATGCCACAGTTGTATTGTCATGGTTAAATAAAGTTCCATCTACTTGGCCTACTTTCGTTGCCAACAGGGTAGCCTTAATTTACACTTTGATCCCAGACGCCAAATGGAAACACGTTCCTACGTCCTTGAATCCTGTGGATTGTGGATTGTCTCTCTCGCGGTCTCACTCCAGAGGAATTGATCAACCACCCCTTACGGTGGCAAGGACCTCCCTTTTTACATGAATCTCAGAGAGACTTGCCAGATCCAGTTTCCTCTAAAATGCTAGAAACTGAGGGTAAAAAGTACACATCTACTTTCTTTAAAAAAAAAAAATCTAAAAAACCTACTAGAGGTTAAGCTAAATGCCGTTAAAATTGAGCCATCACCATTGGACAAACTTGCCGAAAGAGTGTCTACTTGGCCAAAATTGATTAGAATGATCCGTGCAATACTGGCCAAAACAAGCAACCATACTGCACCCGAGAATCGGCCCAACTTTGGTCCAACATAAGGCCGATGGTCTGATGAACTCTAGCAATTTGATTTAAAATGACAAAACCAGCATGCTTGGTTCAACTCTGGCCGAAGGTTGGCCCGATGATCGGTGATCAAGGTAATGCACCCGACGGTAGGTCAAACTTTGGCCCGAGTATGAGCAGACCGCCGGATAAACTCTGGTTCGTTGTTTCAAAAAGACCGTGAAAGTACGATCGGCCCGACTCTGCGCAAGAGATGGCCCGACCATCGGCATAACATTGGCTTGTACGAGTCATCATGATGCACCCGACGCGACGGTCGGTCAAACCTCGGCCCAAATATAGGCCGGCCGTCAGATATACTAGGGTTCATTATTTCAAAGCGAACGAAATTTGAGTGCGAATAGCTGGATTTTTTTGTAGACATACCCATATTCGTACCGAAATTTCGGTGCACGTAGACACTTCCTTTTTTTTCAAGAAAAAAATTCTAAGCTCCATCTTTATGATAAATTGTAAATGTTCCGAAAAATTTACGTTTGATGTCATTCTTAATCATTTTAAAATAGTCTGAAACACCTGAAAAGCAAAACGTTATACGAAAGTTTAAAAACATTGGTTATTAAAAAAATTTCGTAGTACGCGATCAAATTTCTAAGTTCCGTCGATGCAAATTTTAAATGCTCATTAAAAATTACATTCCATGTCATTATCAAAAGTTGTAAAATGGCCTGAAACGCGAAAAAACAAAATATTACATGAAGAAAAATGAGTCAAAGTGGACGCAAAAAAAATGTCGAAAAAAATTGTTTAAAAAAAGTTTGAAAAAAAATTGTTAAAAAAAAATGTTAGAAAAAAAATTGTTTGAAGACAAATTAAAAAAAAAAATTGTTGAAAAAAAATTAAAACAAAAATTTTGAAAAAAAAAATTTGTTGAAAAGTTGTTGAAAAAAAAATGTGTTGAAAAGTTGTTAAAAAAAATGTGTTGAAGAAAAATGAAAGGCTTTCAGCCCGGGGCTACGAAACCCAAAAAATTGTAATCGGTTCAAATTATTCATTTTAAAATTATTTCATTTATATTCCCGTTAACAGTTCATTTATTTAACATCTACATGATGTCACATAATAATAAAAAAATTAATGAGAAAAAAGAGTTAAAAAATGTTTTTTTTTTCAACTGCTTTGAGCTGTGCCTTATGAGGATGGTTTTTAAATTGACTTTCAATTCTGTAGGTATAGAGTAATGGGTAAGACTCCCGACTGCTAGGCGATAGATTCAGATATAGATGTAGGTTCGAAACCTCGTAGCGTTAGAAATTTTATTTGTAATATAATGTTTAAAAATGTAATATATGTATTCATTCTAAGCAGGACCATTAACTTTTATAGTCAAAATACTCGCAATCAATTATTATTTATTTTTTGAATACCTATTTTGTGTATTTCCACCTGTGTAGTACGAACCTTCACGAACACATTGGCCCAATCTTGGGTCCCCATCTCGGGCCGATGGTCGGCAAAAAACCTCGGCCCAGCGTGATCATTTCGCTAGTTGGGCCGACTACGGGTAACAAGGTTGTTTCATTGCTTCCATACACTGTCGGTCCCGTATTGAAAAGCAAAGTTGTCCCTGCATTGTAGCCCAAGGCTATGCCGATCTCGTTAAACACACTGTCCCAATCTTGGGTCCTCATGTCGGGCCGATGGTCGGCAAAAACCTCGGCCCAGCGTGATCATTTCGCTAGTCGGGCCGATCTTCGGCTGACAAGGTTGGACCGAGTTTTACAAAGTCGCGCCGACTTTGGGCCGACGGGAAATTCGCATATAGGATACATTTAATGTAATAGAGTTGAACATATAATATATAAAATTTCGCGTTTTTGACGTATGAACTTTAATCGAGTGTGAAGCGCGAAACATGTGATGACAATGTGTTCGTGAAAGCCGAAGGAGCTTTAACAAAAGAAAATTCGCAATCATCAAATAACAGTTATCGATGGGTTGACCTTTAATTTTAAAAGGTCTATGCACAAATGCGGGAAAGTATAAGGACCCTCGAAAGAAGCGAGTAGCGCCCCCGGCGCGCGAACAGAATGTGCCCGCGCAACGAGCACACTTTTTAAAGTTGTTTTTATATGGAATAATAGCCATTCAAAAAAGATATTAAACCTACTTTTGCTTTTTTTCTCGATAAAAACACTCTTAAGGGAATTAACCAATTAACATTTAAAATGTCTAGTGGCACAACTAAAAAAGGTTTTTAAAAAATCTGCCCGCCGCGCGGGCACATTCTCATCGCGCGCTGCGTGCACGGCTCGCAAGTTTGATAATATATTTACCTCGTGCTTCGCGCTCGGTAATGTATTTACCTCGCGTTACGCGCTCTGTCATTGTTCAACACCCACATTTTTGCATAGGACTTTTAAAATTAAACTTCGGACCATCGACAACTGAAATTTAGTGATTGTGAATTATCTTTTGTTAAAGCTCTTTTGGCTTTAACAAAAACATTCTCATCACGTGTCTCTTGTAAAAAATGTGTTTCTTTTATGCCCAAAGACGTCGAATCGGATGGAGGGAGCAGTGAAAATGAAACAAAAGGAGTTTTCGTTGCTACCCCAATATATTTACACCTGAACTGCGATTTTGTAACCACCGGTTTTGTAATTTGTAGAACTGCTGGCCCACTCAGTTTCTCAGGGGGCAGGGCGAAAGACAGTTGCGACCTTGCCCGAAACACATCATCAGCGTAGTGGAAAGGCGCAGTGCAGGAATACTCACATGCGGAGATTGCGCAGGCAATTCCCGACACTGTTACTAAATCGGGGTCCGAGTGTATATGGAAAAGGTTAATAAATTTCCAATAATAATTTTGATAAACATTTATATATATTAAGGTGATTAAAAAAAACACGAGTTTTGAATTTCGATGAGTGACGGGCTGACAAACTTTCCACATGGTCTGAGAAAAAAAAATGCTCTCAAGAAAAAGCAAATCGGTTGATTTTTAGATGGTGCGAAAGGCGATTGTTTAAATAATTTCCTAGAAATGCTAAAAAGTTGGTTTTCATAAAATACTGTTTAACTTCTTTAATTTTGAATATCATTTAACGAAATTCTATGAGATTGTCTGTGGTTCGATCCTGGTTGAGTTTGCATGGTTCTAGGATTTAAAAAAATATTTTTTTTACCATAAACAATTGCAAACTGATTTTTCATAATCAAATACCCAAAAAAAGTATCCGAGAATTTTAACAAGACCTATATGTTTTAAGGTGGATTGTTATGCTAGATCACGATGATTCACTAAATGCAGCATTTGTCACCCTATTGGGCACATTTAGCTTTTAGAACTACTTGTGAACCTTTTTTCACATAATTCGAAGGATTTGAGACATTATTTGCACAATTTTGGAATTTGTTTATAATTTATGTATCATTTGCTGCTCCTTAATGAACAAATTACGTTTACCTCACTTATATATATATATATATATATATATATATATATATATATACTACCGTCTGAAATAATTCGACTAGCGCCAGTGCTATTAGAAATCACTTCTGACTTTGAAACTCGTTCAAAAAAGGAGCGAGAAACTTTTTTAAAACCCCGTTGGAAATTTTATGAAATTACGCGTCGAATAACTTCTAATAGGAATGTTCTTGACGATTTCAAGATAATATACCACGTGAGAATTAGCTGTCGATAGCAAGCTTAGCTGTTGAGTGCAAGATCAGCTATCGAGAATCGAGAGCAAGATTCGATAAGTCGAAAATATAAAAAAGATTCGATAACTCGATAATTGAAGTATGCGCAAACTTTAAAATAGTCAACACTTCTGGCCTAATTATAATAATGAATTATTAAAACAGTTAAAAATTAAGAATACAAATCAGTGTGTTTGAGTCGAGTTAGTTATGAATTAGATGAAATTCATTGTTAGTTTCTCTAAGCATAGGGGAAAGGGGAAAAAAAATTTCAAAATTCAAACCAAAATCAAAATTTTGTATTATCTCGAAAACGTGAGAAATACCAGAAAACTGACAAAATTTTAAGTGTTTTATAAAGAAGGATGGTTTTCGGCAACCCATACCTGACCCAGTGAACAGATTTTCGAAATTAAGAACAAAAAATTTGAATTATTTCGAAAACGGACAGAAAAACGTGAAAACTAACACAACTTTAAGGATTTTGAAGAAGGGGGTTGCTTTCGACTAAAATGTTAATGTTTTTTTAGAGGGGTTTTGTTTTCGGCCAACTCGAACTAACCCAAAGAAAAGATTTTTTAAATAAAATTTGAAAAATAAACCATTTTTGAGTTATCTTGAAAACGGTGAGAGATATGAAAAAACTGACAACATTTTCAGGGTTTTCTAAAGGGGCTTGGTCCTCGGCCACACCGACCTAAGCCAGTAAATAGACCGCGATCAGATATTTCGGATTCAAACGTATTCATTCGGGCTGGTATCGGATTCAGTCTTATTCATTCTGGTTGAATTCAAGACGTCCCACGTATTAAAAACGACTGGAGGTTCGGATTGAAAAATCGATTTGGTATGGGTTCGGATTGAAGTTGGAGCTGATGCATGAATGGAGTAGGATTGATAAGTGAGCCTCGGATATATTCAAATTCAATTTGGGGTTGAGATATGGAATAAGATTGGGATTTAATTTTAGGTTAAAAAACGGATTGAGAAGGGTTAAAGAGGATTAAAAACTTGCTTCGAATTGTTTAAGATTAATTCAAGTTGGTTCGACCTGCAAACAAATTTTCAAAGATAACCACATAATATTTCAAACCTATATAAATTAAGCAGTATAGAATTTTAAGGATGAAAACACGCGCGCTCAAGTGCGTGATCGTTCTCGTTAAAAAAAAAAAGAATTTTTCGAATTTTGTGACACGAGTTGAAGTCGAGGTAGAAAATTTGAGAAATTCTCGCAGTTTTTAAAAACATGTGGTACATTCTCTTCATATGTTTAAAAATATCTTAATTATAGGTCATTCGACGCGGCATTTAATGTGTTTTTCTACGATTTTTAAAAAAATTTCTCGCTCTGTTTTTGAACGAGTAATCACGTGTCAAATTCAGCAGTGATTCTTAATAGTACTCGGGCTAGTCGTACCGACAATTTCCGACGTAATATATATAAAGTAGGTTAAATTGTTAAACAACCACCGCTGGGTCCCCCTTAAAACAACTGCCATCCAATAGAGAATTTTGGATTTTCATCATCGGAAAACCAGAACAAGCTGTCTTTCCGCATCGAAATTATGCGTAAACAACTTTATTTAAATCAACTAATGTTTAGACTCATCATCAGCTCACGGTGGTCATGAAAATAGGTTTTTCTCAAGTTAATTCATACAAAAATATTGTTTTTGCCGCAGAAATTTCGAAATAAAAGTCGTACCGCTCGATGAAAGACATCTCACTTCTCTTAAATGATTTTTGCGTTAGATCAACCGGTTTCGAGAAAATTTAAAAAAAAATTAAAGTGGAACGATAATTTAATTTATAACCAAATTTTGATGTATGTACAAGAAAACAGTTTTTTGGTTCAAGAACATTTGTTCTGAGTACCATATACTGTCACAAGGGGTTGCAATCTTTAAGTACATCAAGTTTAGATGGTAAAAATGGGTTGAAAGGGTTATAGAATCATCTATTGATATATATTTTTTACAAAAATGTGATTATTTTTTATAGGTAAAATTTGTTTTAAAAAAATGTTATTTTTTATTTGAAAGTTATTTGTTTCCAAAAAATGTTGCTTCTAAATTTAAAATGAATATTTAAGTAGAGAAGGGGAAAAATTAAGAAATGTATGTAAATAACCAAAGTTTTTTTGTACAATTATAGGCAGTTAGACACTGCTATTCAGATATAATAATAATATTTCCTGAAAAATGAATTCTGGAAAAGGGAAGCTTTTTACGAAGTGTACACATTTGAAAACTTCTGAGGACGATATACCTCCAACGCTAGTTAATACACGAAAAAGTTAACTGATTCTTGTCTTTGATCATAAATTCAAGGCATTTAAATAAAAATTGCAGTAAAAAGGATAAAATTGAGAAAAGCCGTGATTCTATAATATTACCATTTTTTTCTTATTTTCTGGAAAACGGTTGGTCTAACACAAAGATGATTAAGAGTAAAAGCACATCTTCCATCGAGCTTCTACGACTTTTATCTCTAAATTTCGGCGTTAAAATCAATAGTTATGAAAGAAATGGAGAAAAACTCTCTTGTGCTATTTTAAGCTTGAGGTTTAAATATTAATTGCTTTCAAAAGAGTTTCACTTACATAAATTCGATACGGACTAACAACGTTTGCCATTGGTCAGGGATGAACATATAATTTTTTATATTTTCGGCCCACCCTAATGCAGAACCAATTACACTAAGTGGCTACGACATATACGAGTATCCATACGTACGTAAATTTAATGACAAACCCTATGACAAAACCCTATGAGAGGACTTTCTACTTCTTGTTAATATTTGTTATTGACTTTGAAAACGTGTTTGACATACTCATCATTGAGCTGGTAGAAGGTGTGGCGATGGTAGTGGTAGTTGTAGCTGTAGTTGTAGTGGTAATGTTGATTTCGGTTTCGTTCCTAATACTTGAATTCGACCATGGATTGTAAGTGACGTATATATGAGTACATCTATACACGTCACTAGTGCAGCCTTCTCTGCAAGAACTCCAAGTGCAATTGAACAATCCAGCAAGGTCTTCTCTTCTCGAGGTGGTGCAGGTGACGGGCTCGGGGGAGAAATCGGCGGCCAAGGTGCTGATTGCCGGATCCACGTAAAGCGGCACCAGGAAAAGCAAGGCCGCACCGCCGGAAGTAGCAACCAAGGCCAGGGCGGAAGTCGCATAAAAATTGAACCGCTGACGAAATGTACGCCGAGGCGGTTGTCGCCGCGACGCGCCGAAACCGAGTTCCAGCAGTTTGTGACGACGCTGTTCCTGGTCTTTTGAGTCGTAGGTCTCTGGATTATTCTGACATTGACTGCAACTAGCGTCTAACAAGAGCTCAGAACTGCTTCCGCGCATTCCTACTGGAGACACTTGAGGTTGGAGTGTCAGAATACAACGAACGCACCTGCTAGGATTCAAACTATGAGCAGATGATTGATCAAGTTCTCTCTGACTTGTGGCATCAGAGACTATCCGTTTTCGACAAAATTCGGCGTCAGTTAACATCGAGCATTGTTTTTTTAAAACAAAAGATATATATGATTCCAGAAGTAGATGGGCAAATTGAATATGACCTTTTTCATTAACATCTTAACTGTTGCTTGATAAGTATGTGTAATTTTATTCATACTTGATTGCTTATCCACATTTGAGTATAGATTGTATTTGGATGATTGATAGAAGATAGCGAATACTTATCGGAAATACATCCTATAATTTTTGTTTTTATTGTCTTCTGGATTTAAGACCTATCTGCATGTACTGAAAGCATTAAGACAACGTACAATCTGTTGCGTCTCTTTTCTTTGCTTTTTTACACAACCGTTCTGCATGAAAACTACATAAACTCATAATCTCATAAATTCCGTTAGTGCCCTTTAAATAGATAATCACACAATGACATGCAATGAATTTTGAGCTTCTACATGCATGTTAAACTTTTTCCAAGTATTGGTAATGTTGACGATGATTAGGCCCTCGTAAGGATAAAAGCCACGCAAATTACTCACTCCTTATCATTGGCAAGGAGAGTACATTTTGACGTAGTCAATTATTATCAAAAAATTCCATGCATTTAATCGATTTTTTTTAAGAGGCAGACAATTCCGAAGACCTGCTCCAACAGTGAATTTTCTCAATGAGACATGTGAAATTATTCACAGTTCTTTTTCTTGTGAAAACAGTCTCATTTCGATTTATGACTACCTTTATCTTATCCATTCTTTTGATTATCAAAATATCAATAGTCTTAAGTATCTTTCAGGATACGAATCAATTTAAAAATGCATTAATTGATTATCCTAAAGGAATTCGAAACATAAAACTGTTTAAAATATATGTTCATGTATCGAAATTCACAGGCGCTTCAATCCTTTTAATTCTCTGACACACTTGACTGACAACGGTGAGTCAGTCTGTATAGGAAATAAACACTACAGATAACACACTGCTGATATATATTATTAAGATTATTATGCGGAAATAAATGGGGATCGAATCGACCGGAAATTTCGGGACATGGCTTTAGTATGTTACTCCGATCCAATGAGTTGTGTTGCAATCGACTGGTCGCGGACCGCGAGTTAAAACGCGACTGTCGCCACTGTCTCTCCTTTCTTGGAAACTACCCCGATAGGGCGGGGTTCCTGGAACGCGTGCGCCACAATCCCCACCTGGCAGTGATAACCTCTTGTTTACGCTGTTGAGCGTCGACAATCACCATACTTTTGCGCGTCCCTATTATCATCTTTTAATTACGCCCCATAATTAGGCCAATTTATAGTTCTCGTAATCGCCTCTTCTCCGGCCTATTGACAATAAGTTATACAATGAATTTATTATAAAAGTGATATCGATGAGTCTCCGGTTTTATCTCTATTGTCTTTCTTTATGACACTGACTTTCTACAATAATATTTTTTCCACACTTCCTAATTAAGAAGAAATAACATGCAATAAGTAAAATCTAAGATTTTTTAATGCCCTTGAAATATGTTAAACTTACATTATTTCTGCGTCATTTTGCAAAATATCCCATTTTTTTACCACTTTGTGTAGAAAAGATGAGCTTTTAAATAAACGTTGTGTTTAATGGATCTAACGTGGCAGAATCATATAAATCGGAGATTTCTATTCGAAAATCCAAGATATTTAATCATAAAAATTAGTAAATTGAAAAACCACCATAGATTAATATTTAATAGACCGAATCCATTTCAAATCAGGCAGGGTTCTACACTTGAAATCGCAGAATCTCTCGGGGACGAAATATGTTGTTTTTTAAAGAAAATTAGGCGATACGTATTTTTCCGATTTGCAAAAAAAAAAAAAAATTTCTAAAAAGTTATGGGTATTTGAATGTTGTGCTTTGTTTTCCAATAAACTCGAGAAAAAACTTCAAAATCCGCCGGAAAATTGAAAAAGGGTTCAAAATTAAGAAAATGGCAGCGGTTTTTTTGAAAAAAATTAAAACTCGATTTTCTCAAAAAACACACCTTTAAATTGTTTGTAAATTTTTTTTTTAACTTGTACTTTGATATTGAAGATATCCTGTAAGTTTGATGCTTGCTAAATAACTTTTGTAGCCAGGAGAATTCTTTTTTCTTACAACTCTCTAAATACGAATGAGTAGAAATTTTACTAATTCAATTCGTAGCATTGTATCTGACTGTTGAATCAGTAATTTTATCTCTTTCTACTAAATGACATGGTAAGATTTATGTACTAAATGAATTAGTAAGGGTATTCTACTTAATCTGCTTGGTAGTACCAACTTCCTAATTCAATGAGTAGCAATGAATTGCTAAGGAAACATAATTTAATAATTTTTTTAATACATTCTGCTGGTTTTTGAGTTTTAATTAAGAAAGGTTAATGTTTTCTCAACACACCATCTATTTTTTTAATGCGGCCAAAATGTGAACTCGTGAAATTCGGTAGAATAACAGCGTTCTGAGAAATTAAAATATTAAAATTATTATTATTGTATAAAATCTTTGATAGAAAATAAAATTAGATTTTTTATTACTAACTTTCTAAGTGCTGCCTTAAAAATGTTGCTTCAAGCAGGGTAGTCTTATATTTAAAACAATTTTGTTATTCGTACCAACAAGTGAATGTAAAATTATTTGCACTATCATTTATTGCCTCCTTTCAAGATATAATAAAAATATTGATATACATTTTTTAATAAAGTTTCTGGTGTCTATCGAAAATTGAAAATTATGGTCTTTTTAAAAATAGTTAGAAATTTGCAGTCAATATGATTTTTTTAAACATAATATTGAAAGCAGAGTATGTTACATGAAAGTCGACGTACCATATTATAATTAACTAACAGTTTGAGAAAGGTTTTATCTTTTGATCTCTAACTTGCAGAAAACTCACTCAACATACATTAGAATCTACGTAGATGGTTAAACATTTTTAAAATTAATTTACCACTTCTAAATCGAATTTTTGGGTTACAAATTTTTATTTAATTGTTGCTACGAATAAAGAGGTTGTTTCGAAGAAGATTTTAAGGTCTTTTTTCATGTTTTAAACTTACACTTTTGAGGCAGCACTTATAATCATTGGATCTAGTTTTCCTAAGGCACAAAAATTATTATTTAACCTAAATTTTAAACAGAATATAAAACTCTTTTATCTTCAAAAAAGCTTTTTTTGAATCACATTATTGTTAATCTGCGGATAAGATAAAATAAAGGTATCTACATACTTTAAAGCGCGAACATTTTAATTTAGTTTATTTAATTTTTTAAAATGAAAATGTAACTATTATATTTTTGTTTGAAAATTGATCATTTTTAGTTCAAAATTCAAATATTCATCTTCTTGCTTGAAAATTCAACAGCTTGTTTGCAATTTTTTCTCTCCCTTGACTGAAAAATCTTTTCAAGTTGAAAATTCAACTCATGTTGAAAAGTATTTTTGTTGTTGTTGAATTCAACAGTTTCTGATTAAAAATTAATTTTTTTTTTTGGAAATCAACTGCTACATTTTCCGTTCAGAATTCGCCTTTTTTGGAACACAAATTTAATCACTGAATTAAAAGCTAATCTCTTTTGTTAAAAATTGATTTTTTTGTTCAAGATTAATCATTTTAATGAAAAATTTATCTCTTTGGTTGAAAAGTCAGCTATTTTGTTGAAAATTTGTTTTTACTTAAACAGAAAATTAATTTTTTTTCAAACTGAAAATATAATTATTCCAGTCGAATATTGCAACATTTTAGTTAAAAATTAATCTCATTAGTTTAACATAATACAAAATTTTAAATTTAACCATTCAATTGTAGGGTGAAAAATTATCATCTTTAGTTGAAAATTAAACTATTAATATATATATATATATATATATATATAATATATAAATATAAATTTCATCTTTTTGATTGAAGATAAAAACTACTTGGTTAAAAGTTACTCTTTTGTTCAAAATTCATCTATTTCAGTAAAAGATTCATCATTTTAGTTCAAAAATTTTTTTTCTGAAAAATTCATTTGTTAAGTGAAAATTTAACTATTCTATTTTTGGCCGAAAACTGATCTTTTTTAGTTCAAAATTCCATTATCAACTATCAAATAGAAATTGGTTTGAATTATTATTCTAATTCATAGACTTTAGATAGAAATTCAATAAATGATTAATTATGTTTTTAGTATTAGGTTTGATTATTTCATTATTTAATGGTGCCAATATATTTAAGAATATCTTGTAATATAATTTGTTGAAGATTTTTAAATAAAAATATTGTCTGGATAGAACTTGAAATTGCCAGAGAATGTTTTTTCAGGTATGATTTTCAGGTTTGAATATTTCATTAATGCAATTTAAAATCGAAGATAATGAAGTTTAAAGCTGACAAAGCTTTCCACCAAGCAATCTTGAGCTTATTGTTGGCATAATTTTTAAAGTTTGATATTTATATGCGTATCTTTCGTTTATCGCATTATATTTTAATAGTTTTATCTAGCTAAAAGAAAAATAGTTACGACTTCGCAGTTGCTTTTGTCGTGTAAAACCTTTTAAGACTATTATTATTCTAGTTTTATTTATGATTTTAACATGTTTTCAATTCGGATTGAACTAACTTGTTTTTTTATTGGACCTAATCCGACTTTAATAATTTATTAAGATATTTCAATAAAATTCTCTTCGTTGAAAAAAACAGTTTTTAAATTTACTTGAAACTACGCTTTGAAATAGTAACCATAGCAATACATTTACCAATTCATTTAGTAGTAGCATTAGCAATTCCTTTACTAGATATAGTTACTAATTCATTTAGTCACTTATTCTTACTCATTGAATTAGTAGATTCTTACTAATTACCAGTAAACGAATCGGCACTATTTGAATTAGTAAACAACTACTACCAATTAGTAGTTTTCTACTAATTCAGATTTAGAGAGAATCGAATTTTCTGATTTTTCTTGGAAACAATAACAGATACGAAAAGATGTTAACATACATTTTGCACGTCTAAAAAAGTTATATGAAAAATATCTCTTGTTCTTTGGCGATATTTTTCATAGTTTACGAGAAAAATTCAAAAATAACATTCTTAGGAAAATAAAACATTCTCCCGGCCTCAAAAATGTTTTAGCCCGCATGATGCCTTCCTTCCATTAGTAGAACCAAGCAGATATGACTTTGTCAAAAAATAATCTTTTTCAGAATTTCACAGCGTGAATAGAGTCTCTGATTTTTGGGCTCCTCAAAAATACCAACACCGAATTTTGGGCTTCTACCCTTAACGTTAAAAAGCAATCCCTTGGTACCGGGCAGATGTGAATTTGTCAAAGAATTATCTTTTTTAGAAATTCACAGTGTGAATAGAGTCTCTGATTTTTGGGCTCCTCAAAAAGACCAACATCGATGCTTGGGCTCCAACCCTTAACGTCAAAATCAGCCCCCTTGACACGACGCAGATATGACTTTGTCAAAAAATAATCTTTTCCAGAATTTCACAGCGTGAATAGAGTCTCTGATTTTTGGGCTCCTCAAAAATACCAACACCGATTTTTGGGCTCCAACCCTTAACGTCAAAATCAACCCCCTTGACACCAAGCAGATATGACTTTGTCAACAAATAATCTTTTTCAGAATTTCACAGTGTGAATAGAGTCTCTGATTTTTGGGCTCCTCAAAAAATACCAACACCGATTTTTGGGCTCCAACCCTTAGCGTTAAAAAGCAACCCCTTGACGCCAAGCAGATATGACTTTTTCAAAAAATAATCTTTTTTAGAATTTCATAGTGTGAATAAAGTCTCTGATTTTTGGGCTCCTCAAAAATACCAACACCGAATTTTGGGCTCCCACCCTTAACGTTAAAAAGCAACCCCTTGGTACCGGGCAGATGTGACTTTGTCAAAGAATTATCTTTTTTATAAATTTACTTTGTAAATGGAGTTTCTGATGTTTGAGACTCAGAATTTTATAGGGTTAATAGAGTCTCTGATTTTTGGGCTCCTTGAAAATTCAAATTCGAATTCATAGATAAGCGTTTGATTTTTTAGATATAGGGGTGGGTTTTGCAAACAAAAAATCAAGCATTCGAGAGACCAATATAAGCCAAAAATGATGATGCACTTTATTTTTTTCAGATTTTATTTTTGACAAGAGGGTGGTTTTTTGTACACAGGGGGTTGATTTTTTAAATTTTTTTCCCGTGCATTTGATAGCCCAAAATAAGCCCAAAATTCTGGTGTACTTTGTTTCTTCCTAGTTTCAGTTTTCATATAAGGGGTAGTTTTATTTCCGGTAGGGGTAGTTTTTGGAAATTGGATGCTAACGCGTTCAAGAGCCCAAAAAAAGCCCAAAATTCTGTCGTCTTTGATTTTTAATTTTTTCAAATTTTGATGTAGTGTAGGTGCTGGCGTAGCCAACGGTGATACCACGCTGGAAACACCAGTTCTCGTAAGATCACTGAAGTTAAGCATTGTTGGGCGCGGTTAGTACTTGGATGGGTAACCGTTCAGGAATACCTGCGTGCTGTTGGCCCGTCGTGGGTGTGGTGGGCCCACATTGGTAGTAAATATCCACCTAGAAACACTACCCGAATCGGGTAGTGAGGCAATGAACTTTCGAGTTCGAACTGCTAATCAATGTATGTATGTTTGTATGTAGGTGCTGGCTTGAGTCAAGCCAGCACCTCCACACCAAATTTGAATTTTCAAAAAAAGTAGTCGAGCCCAAAAATCGGCAATACAGCCCAAAAAAAAGCCCAAAATTCTGATACAAAAAAAATTTTGGAATTTCGATTGTGGAGGTGCTAGCTTGATGGACCTTTGGAATGAGTCAGTTTGATGGTTTAGGGTTAGGCCACCCAACGAAGGACTGCTACATATAACATAAGAGACCGATCGCGCGCTTGAGCGCGCGTGTTTTTGACCTCAAACTTCTATACTGCATAATTTATATACATTTTTAATATTGCGTAATGTCTTTAAAATTTGGTTTGCAGTTCGAATTTAAAACAATCTCAAGTAACATTGTGCATACCCGAATCAATGCGACTTGAGAATAAAGTTTCGAATTTTTATTTTTTAAATACGTATCCGCCTTGAAAATTTAATTGCTCATCATTTTCTCTCAATAGAAAAAGTTGTAACGTCTTTAGTTTTCGAATTATTCATAAAAAATTGTTTTTTCATCTGATTAGAATATTTCGCCGTTTTTCACTTCAACTCGCGACGAAATAAAAACTTTTTAAATCTTCTAAGTGAAATTCATAAGATGTATACACTGTCATCTTCTGCGACCGATTACGTTAGCTAAAGTTCTAAATGTTTGTTAGAAAAAAAGTTAATAATTTTTTTCTGCGGCGTTGCACAATTCGTGCACAAATAATTTTCCATCGTTCCAGGTGACGAGCGAATTTTGAGCAATCGAAAACTGTCAGTGAGAAAGTTGTTCAGGAAGGTTCAAAGAAGTTTTCTGAAAAGTTTTAGCTCAATTGAAATAGTATTTATCAAACTGTTGATGTTTTAATTTTCCGGTGCGATCGATTTTCTCCCGTGTAGGCTGCGGCCCGGTCGTCGGTAAGACGTTATTACAGCGTTAGTTGGAACTCCGTAGCAGAAGCCGGTCAGATACAGATAATTTTTATTTAAAATACTAAAAATCAGGACTTGTTCTAAGTTGAATTAAATGGGCATTGATGATTTAGAATCACTTGTGTTCAATTTTTGATAGTATTAAAATAAAAATATTAAATAAATAAACTTAATAAGATAAATAAAATAACAAAATTAAAGTAGAAATGCTATATTCAGCACAGATTGTTATTGTAAAATATTAATTATTTAATATTAAATAAAATTTTATTTTAATTATTATTTTATTTTTTGAAGCTATATCTGAATAGTGAATACGTATTATGAAAGCTGTCAAAAATTTCATAATATAAATGCAGTTGTAACTTTTACTCAAAAAATAATTTTAGTTCAATTTACTGGTTAATTTAACCAGACATTTTTTAGTTAAAGCCCATTATTATCTCTTTAAAACAATAGTATATTTATTCTAAAAATTATCGTTAATTTTTTTTAAATAAAAACCTTCACTGCATTTATACTATAGAATTTTTGACAGCTTTCATAATACGTATGCACTATTCAGATATAACTTAAAAAAAAGAAAATATCAAGTTATATTTCGACGATTATTTTTTGGGTGAAAAAAGAAGAAAGTGTATGCATGTATGTTTACAAATAGAGGTGAGCCAGAGGTAACGCGGGATACAAAAAAGAAAACGTGTACAGATTCTTTATTTTTAAGAGTTTTATGAAGCTCATGTCTCTAGAAGTGGCAACATTTAAATATTTTAAACAGAAAGAAAAAAAATGATTATAAATCATGATTTTCCATATTTTATTGTATTGTGAATGAGACCTTAATCCGAAGAGACGTAAGAAGCCATAGAAACACAATAGCTTGTATGAAAAAATGCATGGACGTAAAGGAAGCTAGAGAAGTATGCCAGGACAGAAAAGTGAGGCGACAAATAGTTTATAAAAAGCGCGACAGTAGATTGAATGGCATCTTTAACAGAAGACCTTGGATACTAATGGGCCCACGTGAGGAACCCCACATAACCACATCACAACCTTGTAAGGGTCTTCACTTGGGGTGATCGCTAGAGAGATTCATCAGCAACCTGGGTCGGAGCAGTGCTGCGCAACGAACGTGGCATTTAAATAAATAACACGAGAATTCTAGATCAATCTAAAACAGAAAAAAAAAATCTGTACCCCCTACCTCACATTACTCCATTCCTCACCGAGTGAGTCACGCCTACCCCAAAAGGGAAATGGCTTACCGGGCGGAGCGCAGCCTACGCGGAAGATAATAATCGATCGTGCCGCAAAATTAAAACATTAACAGTTTGTTAACTACTATTTCAATTGACCTAAAACTTTCCAGAAAACTTCTTTCAACCTTCCTAACCAACTTTCTCGCTGACAGTTTTCGCTTGCTCAAAATTCGCTTGACTCCCGAAACGATCAAAGTTGTTTGTGCACGAATCGTGCAACGCCTCAGAAAAAAATTATGAACTTTTTTTCTAACAAACATTTTAAACTTTAACTAATGTCATCGGTTGCAGAAGATTTCAATGCATATTTCTTATGAGTTTCATCAACATTTTTTTAAAAGTTCCGATTTCGTCGCGAGTTGAAATGAAAAAGGGCGAAATATGTACATATGAGACTGAAGTTTCTTATCGCACTGTCATTCACATTATTTTTCATTTTTTATTTATTCGATGAATTTTTAACTTTTAATTTTCGGTATAAGTGTTAATTTTTAATATTTCGGAAATCCTTTATGCACTTTAATACTTGTTTTAATTGCCAATGAACAGAACATTAAAATACCATACCACACTGAAAAAACCAGTTCTCGTCAGATCACTGAAGTTAAGCAGCGTTGGGCGCGGTTAGCACTTGGATGGGTGACCATTCGAGAAAACTGAGTGCTGTTGGCACATCGTGGGTGTGGTGAGCCCACACTTGTAGTTATTTACTACAAGTTATCAACCTAGAAACACTACCCGAATCGGGTAGTGTCACGCCTACCCCGAAAGGGAAATGGCTTAATGGTATATATATTTGCTATAAAAATTCGATAAAACTATCAAAGGCTTTGTTATATCTCGAAAGGCCTCTTTTCAAATTGATTGGATTATTGGATCTTTGGAATTTATTTGTGGTTTCTTGAAATTTTCTCTATTTTTGATGTTCATGAATTTTAAATCTAATCTGTTTTGTAAATCGAAATTTTTTGTTTGAAAAACTCCATGATTTTTGCATTTTGTGAGAAAGGTTTGCTGGGATTCAATTTGATTTAGTTTTATACTTAACGCGTAGAAATATTTGATCTTTCTCAGCGGACACGTTCTTTAAATGTTACATAACACAGAAGAAACATTTATACATAACATTGTTACAATCGTGTGCCATAAAAATTACAGAACATAAAGGTCACACTGTTCTGTAACGCTGTTACTGTAAGGATACGTAACAGTTCTGGAATTCTGTTATGTAACTAATATAGAACAGAGTGATGGAACTGTTATGTCACTAGAA
>CAKNYM010052832.1:347366-358388 GCA_932195095.1 Andricus curvator
AGTGATGGAACTGTTATGTCACTAGAATGTCACACGTGTTCCAAGAACTGAAAATACAGGTCACATTGTTCTGGCCGTTGTGCCCGTTGTGCCGACAATAGGAAACAATGTCTAAAATAAAAAAATAATGAATATATTCCTGAGATTACCCTGGCTTTTTCAGCGAAAAAGCATTGCCGAGATTTTGTCATGAACGTTCAAGCGGTTCGATAGCGCAATTGGCTAAGGCATCGGCTAGCTAGGTACATTCAAGTTAGGTAGTTTAGGTAGGGTTCGAATCCCCAGCGAGTGCGATTTTTCAACGGGTTTAAGCATGTGATTATATGTATAGAGGACCGTGCGTGAAATTGTGTTATTTAAAATATAAACTAAGTGCAGAAATAATACAAAAAACATTTTTTTGTTACATATCCTTGTAACACTGTTATGGAATTGTTACAGAACGATCACAGAACAAATTTACATCGTAACACTGTTACATATGTGTTACGGCATTATTACAGAACAATGTTCCTTTGTAAGCCTGTTCCTAAATTGTTCTAAAAATACTTTTTCAAATATAACGCTGTTCCAGAATTGTTACAGAACAAATTTACATCGTAAAACTGTTACATATGTATCACGGCGTTATTACAGAACAATGTTCCTCTGTAACCCTGTTCCTAAATGGTTCTAAAAATACTTTTTGATATATAACGCGGTTCCAGAATTGTTACAGAACGATTACAGAACAAATTTACATTGTAACACTGTTACATATGTGTTACGTCACTATTACAGAACAATGTTACTCTGTAACCCTGTTCCTAAATTGTTCTAAAAATACTTTTTCACATATAACGCTGTTCCAGAATTGTTACAGAACGATTACAGAACAAATTTACATCGTAACACTGTTCCATATGTGTTACGGCACTATTACAGAACATGGTTATTTTGAAACACTGTTCCTAAATTGTTCTAAATATATTTTGTTACATATAACGCTGTTCCAGAATTGTTACAGATCTCTGACAGAACATGGTTCTGTAGCAGCGTTATAGAACTGCTACATCCATTTGGGGACGACATTACTCGGACCATGGTCTAAGTATGTTCTTAACCTGTTACAGAACCTGTTCTTTTCCGTTCTAGAACTGTTACATCACAGTTATATAACAGTGTCCGCTGGGTTTCAACATGGATCCGGCGCCTCAATTTTTGTATGGCTTCTAGATGGTACGCTAAACGATAAAAAAAATACAAGTAACTGTAACCCTAGATCTTTTTTTCTAATAATGCAAAATAGTGGCAAAAATCATATTCTTGAAGTTTTTCTGTTTTTTCATGAAAACGATTACTTTTAGTGAAAAATAGGTTAGTAAAACTGTACGGCATATCTTATTCTATACAAAGAAGATACTTTTGACTTTTACATTCTCATTCATGAGAGTGTAATGTAATCGTCCAAAAATCATAAAATTTTGTCGGTGTCTGTCGTATGTCTGTGTGGTTATCTGAATGTTGTAGCCATGGTAGCTTTTGAAGGTTTTGTCCAATTAAATCAGCTTTTGATACACTTTTTTAGGGTCCCAAAATAAAGGTAAAGTTCGTTAACCAGATATTCCAGACCATAATTAAAAAATTCAGAGCATTTTCAAAATTTGAAAAAAAAATTTTTTCAAGAATTTAAAAATTTTTGTCAAAGATTCTGGTTCATGAAAAAAGAACTTACAAATTATCCTAATGGAATTTTTAATTTTTATCCAAATTGGAAAAGTGATATACTTTTCAACTAGACGTGTTCAAAAAAATTCGATCCGATTTCGATCCGACATTGGACACACTTCGTATGTCGAAAAACCGACATTCGATCCGTGCTACGATCGGATCGGTTTATTGGATTCGATCGACCCACCGATCGAATGTCGAAAAACCGACATTCATCCGTGCCACAGTCGAATCGGTTTTTTCGATTCGATCGGTGCGTAGATCGAATTGTCGAATACCGATTTTCGACGCGCGCTGCCGCAAATAGAATGCAGCTTGCAGACCCAGAGTGACATGAAGACAATACTGTGTCAATCTGGTGGTTAATATTACGCGACCTATATATATTCCAACAATAAACAAAAACGTATCGTTAATTTTTACATTAATAATTTATATTTGTTATGCGATTACATAGTAACAAGTAATACTAATTCCTGAGATATTATTCATCTCAAGATTTGTAAAATGTTTTTTACAGGCTTTACAGGTTTATTACATTTATTTTCTTATTTAATATTGTTAGAATATAGGGTGCGCTAGCTCCCGAATCAAGCCGTCTCTGAGCGTGAGAGCACTCCTTTATTTTGTTTGTTTCTAGGACCGCGCTTGTGGCGCATTAGTCAGTCCTTGACTAACTGTCGCGGAGTAATCTGTGTTCTGAAAGACGTTGTAAGAAAGTCGCATTAAAAGCAGCACACGTTTGGTTAAGATTATTCCTCAGTGTTCTCATTGTGTTTTACCATTCCTTATTCTTAAATGATACTGTCTAGTGTTGCAATTACAATAAATATTTTCAAGCCAGAATTATAAAGGGGGAGGATCGCTACTGAAAGGTAGCCCAATATTGTGTTATTACCACGAAGGAATAGTAAGGAGTGGTATCACCCTATGTGTTTAGTGAGCAGAGGTGGGACGAGCGACGTCCAAGAATTCTTTAATGTTTGCCACAAATGGAAACTTGGGAGCAAGATCGTGCACATGCGCAGAGCTGTTTTCGCAGTCACGTGTTATACCCACTCCCCTATGTTATACTTTGACATCTCGATGCATATGTAGGTTATGTTCGTTTGTGTTTTTATTTTGTTGGGTGTATATCACGTTCCTGAATTAAAAACGAGAACGAAAATTGCATAGAAAATACGAAAAGAATCTAGAAAGTGTAAGTACTTCAATAACATTCTTATAATCATTTATGGATTACGTAAGTAAGGGATAAAGTTAATTTCAGTGAATAAAATATTGTAGGTTATCTAGTGCAAACACGTACTTACTCTGCAAGCTTCATGCACTCGTTAAACTTTAAATATGTACTCTTCAAATTTTATTGAAACATTCACATTCAAATTTAATTTTTCTAAACCGAGAGCACAGAAATGTTCAAAACACAAGTTCGAAACTTCCAACGCGTATTCACATCGTTGACATGGCAACCGCTAGTGCGCATGTGCACGATGTTGCTCCCAAGTTTCCATTCGTGGCAAGCATTAACGAATTCTTGGACGTTGCTCGTCCCACTCCCCACTTACAGGGATACTACTCCTTACCATTCCTTCGTGGTTATTACTTATTACCCTAGCTTTATTTTTTTTATCAAATAACAGTTTAAAAAAATATGCCCGCTGCGCGGGCACATTCTCATTGCGCGCAGCGCTTCGCACCAAGTTTGAGCGCGCCTAAGGCGCGCAGGTACGCTCTCGCGCTCGTTTTCGTACGCTTTTTGTCTACATTTCAACTACATTTTTTTCAATTATCATAAATATTGTAAGATAAATTGAAAACTGTGATTTAAACCCCTGAGGAACTACAGTCATAAATTGGAACTGAAATTGTTTTCAAAGAAGGTTCTCAAAGCACCTGCGGCTTTGACGATTAAATTCTCATTGCGACATTCGCGCTCGATAATTAGTTTATAGAGTCAGTTCTCTTTGAAAAATAAAACAATTTAGACAAAATTGAACAGCTTATATGTAGTAGGTATATTTTTCAATATGGGCTCGTGCTTAATTTACATAATACGTTTTTCTTTTGTTTAAATAAAGACGAGAATAAAATTGATGTGAAGTTGAAAAGGACACAACGATATAAACAAAAGAAAAACGTCTTACGTAATTTAGGCACGATCCCTATAATGTTAAAAAAAACCCAATTCTTGTTTTAAATTTACTAAATAGAGACAATAAGGATTAAGCCGTAGGCTTTGATTCCGGTTGTTCAAACTTCAATTCTAAGACTATGCGACTTTGATTAAATAATCTATAATATTTTCAATTTGTGTTTGATTGAAAATTTTCATTGGGATAATTTGTAAATCTTGTTAAAATCTATTAAAAATAACACTCTTAACTCACATACCTCTTAAAAACAAAAATGGCATGTTCTTGAAAATGATCTAACTTTTTGAATGTTGGTCTAATTGAAAAATTTTATGAGAATAAATTCGAAATATATTTTATATCTAGTAGGAATTTGGATTGAAAACAAAAATTTCTTCCTCCATCAAAAAAATATATTTTTTTCATTTTTTGAAAATTTTCAAAATGTTGAAAAGCATATAACTCTTTCAATTTTTATCGAAATTAAAAATGGCATTAGGATAATTTGCAAGTCTTTTTGCCGTGTACCAGAAACTTTGACAAAAATTTCTAAAACACATAAAAAAATTTTGTTTCAAATTTTTAAAAGTATATAACTTTTCTAATTTTCATCTAAATAAAAAATTTCATTGAGATAATTTGTAAGTCTTTCACCCAACTGCAAGAAACTTTCACAAAAATTTGTGAAACTTGAAAAAAAATTTGTTTTCAAATTTTGAAAATGCTCTAAATGTTTTAATTTTGTTTGAAAATATCTGGTTAACGAACATAACCTTCATTTTGGGACCCTTAACAAATTTTATCAAAGGCCGTCTCGATTACACAAATCCTTCAAAAGTTAGCGTGGCTACAACATTCAGGTAACCCCAGATAACAATCGTGCGACGCACAGTACTCGCATGCGTGCGAGGCACGCTGTGCGAGTCATAACGCACGCATGCCGCCACCACCTGTCGCAATGCTGTGATGGGTAGGTAGAGTGCGTGCGCAATGCGTCCCATATCGCCATCACGATGTACTTCACGTATAACTGCGTATGACAGCCTGTCTGCGACGCATGCATGCGTTCATCCTGTAGATAATAAATAATTCCATAATAATGATGTAATTAGATCCTAGATATTTTTTATTTATCAAAATTGGAATATTACAAATTGTATCATATGAAGAAAATAATAAAAATTATTAGTCCGCCTTTTCATGGAACAAAATGTGAAAAATTTCCAAATAAATTTTTCTAACTTTTTATAATATATATATGTGTATATATGTGTATCCACTCAAAAAGTCAAAGTTGTCCGATCTAAGTTAAACTTAGGCAAAGCATTGTGCTATTGGACAGTAGTTTATGGGGAAAAAATTTTGTCATTCGGATAAGTATTGACCGAGGGGGAGGGGGTGAAAGTTTTGGGATTTTCGTGGATATCGTCTATTTCGGCGATTCTTAACTCTTCTAATAGCGATAAAAAAAATGTTGTCCAGTACAGTTTCGATAGAGTTTTTCACGCCCTTTCGATTGGTGCTACGCATTTTTTCAAAAAAATAATTATTGGACCTTCAAAAATGAAGGTCAAAAATAAATTTGACTTTTTTTCGAAATAAGACAGGTTTTTTTTTTTTTGGTCTTAGCAGAAAGCTTAGGTTTTTTCCTATAAGACTATGTAGATTAGAAAATGGGATTCAAATTTTTAATTTATGAAAATAAGCGTTGAGTACTCCGGTGCGCGCATGACGCTGCCGCTAGAGCCCCGCGGCGCACCGTGGTGCCTTCATAGTACTGTTTTTACGAAAAGTAATAATATATGCTAGTATATTTGATCGCTCTCTGCATTTTTCAGGGTTGAAACTGCCATTATTTGAATACCTGCATTACGTTCACTGATGAATTTTGAAAAAAAATTTGAATTTCAAAAAATCAAGTTATTGAATAAGTGGTCAGGTTGAAAAAGAGGTTTCATGAATTAACTAAAATTAAAGCTTGGAGATTTTTTTATGCTGATGTCTCCTCTTCCAACTGCCTTTCTTTCAGCCTTTCGTTTTTTTAGTGACAGTTGTTTTCACTTTGTTTTCTACTTTTCGTTTCTTCTCTTTTGGGAAGTAGTCGCATTCCGTGGCTGAGGAAAATTTCTTCAATTGAAGTCTCCCATCTTCAGTAGGTATAAATGCATGGTATTGCAAAGTCCCTTTGATTGTCACTGCAGCACCGAATCTGCTTTTCAGATCTTCAGCAGTGGCTTCGTGATCTTCCTTGCTACTAAAAATGATTTCAGTTTCCTTGCAGTACTTCTTTGCCCACTGAAATAAGGATGAAGCTTCTAGGATGCGATCTTCAGCGGAACATTTTAGGCTAAACCTTGCTGCATTTCGTTTAACATTCGCCCCTATGCTCACATGCTCATTGCTAATATCCTAGCTCATAAGGTAGATTTCGGAATTCCAGCTGAGTGGCATTACCATCCTACCGCTCATGGTAAGGGAGCATGTCATGGCATAGGGACGAATGTTAAACGAAATGCAGCAAGGTTTAGCCTACAATGTTCCGCTAAAGTTCGCAAGCTAGATGCTTCATCCCTATTTCTGTGGTCAAAGAAGTACTGCAAGGAAACTGAAATCATTTTTAGTAGCAAGGAAGATCACGAAGCCACTGCTGAAGATCTTAAAAGCAGATTCGGTGCTGCAGTGACAATCAAAGGGACTTTGCAATACCATGCATTTATACCTACTGAAGATGGGAGACTTCAATTGAAGAAATTTTCCTCAGCCACGGAATGTGACTACTTCCCAAAAGAGAAGAAACGAAAAGTAGAAAACAAAGTGAAAACAACTGTCACTAAAAAAAACGAAAGGCTGAAAGAAAGGCAGATGGAAGAGGAGACATCAGCATAAAAAAATCTCCAAGCTTTAATTTTAGTTAATTCATGAAACCTCTTTCTCGACCTGACCATTTATTCAATAACTTGATTTTCTGAAATTCAATTTTTTTTCAAAATTCATCAGTGAACGTAATTGCAAGCATTCAAATAATGGCAGTTTCAACCCTGTAAAATGCAGAGAGCGATCAAATATACTAGCATATATTATTACTTTTCGTAAAAACAGTACTATGAAGGCACCACGGTGCGCCGCGGGGCTCTAGCGGCAGCGTCATGCGCGCACCGGAGTACTCAACGCTTATTTTCATAAAT
Organism: Andricus curvator; assembly: GCA_932195095.1. Classification (NCBI taxonomy): domain Eukaryota; kingdom Metazoa; phylum Arthropoda; class Insecta; order Hymenoptera; family Cynipidae; genus Andricus; species Andricus curvator. Next base: position 354,397 of record CAKNYM010052832.1, read on the forward strand.
TAAAAATTTGAATCCCATTTTCTAATCTACATAGTCTTATAGGAAAAAACCTAAGCTTTCTGCTAAGACCAAAAAAAAAAAAACCTGTCTTATTTCGAAAAAAAGTCAAATTTATTTTTGACCCTTATTTTTGAAGGTCAAATATTTATTTTTGAAAAAATGCGTAGCACCAATCGAAAGAGCGTGAAAACCTCTATCGAAACTGTACTGGACAAAATTTTGTTTATCGCTATTATAAGAGTTAAAAATCGCCGAAATAGAGGTCCACGAAAATCCCAAAACTTTCACCCCCTCCCCCCTCGGTCAATCCTTATCCGAATGTCAAAATTTTTCCCCCATAAATTACTATCCAATAGCACAACGCTTTGCCTATGTTTAACTTAGATCGGACAACTTTGACTTTTTGAGTGGGTACACTTGAGAAATAACGCCCCATATATATAGTTAAAAGTTTGTCATAAGGACAACCGCAGGATTTCGCCGGGAGCGGGTGCTAATCTGAAAAATTGCACCCGCTCCCAGCGAAATCGCGGTAAAATTTCAGCTGTAACCACGTCTCACGACCGTGAGATAGGTGGTTACAGTCTGCGACGAACTCAATACGATGGTCCGGCAAAAGTCTCGTGCACCCCGAGGACACGGAGCGACCCAAGGACGACCGCCTTCTGCATTTTCCCCGCAAGTGTCTCCGCATTTTTTTGACACGCAGGGATGCTTTTCAGGCTATTAACCAGTGAAACCTTGGCACTTCCAAGAGCGCCGATGATCAAGACGATTAGCTTAACAGAATATTCCGGGTATAACCGTCGCAACTCCCTTATACGGTCTTTATACCTCTCTTTCTTTTCTTTCTCCTTGGCTGTGACGTTTTTGTCAGCTGGTGCCGAAAATTCGATAACGAACATGGTTCGTTTCTCGAAGTCAAGGAGAACTATGTCAGGCCTCGAGTGCGCAACAGAAACAATTGTCGAGAATATGAAGTTCCAGTATATGCGGCACCTCTCATTTTCGACAATTGACTCTATTTCTCTAGGAGCGTTTAGCGGAGAGGTATTTGGGCTAATGCCATAAGAGTGACAGAGATGGTAATGAAGCACTCTTAGTGCCGCATTGTGCCTTTGGATGTAGGTCGTTCCCGTATGAGTAGGACAACTAGATAGTATGTGTCCTAGATGCTCGGGGAGTGCATGACACGCTCTGCAACTATCATCGGGAATGTCTTGGCTCAAAATGTGGCGACGGTATGCTAGAGTGGAAATGACACCGTCTTGACATGCCAAAATGAAGCCCTCCGTGCCCGACTTCAATCCGGGTGATCTAAGGAAAGCAAACGTTTGCTTATACGACATCGACTGATCTTCCACATTTCTGTGGAAGATGCCGTGCATCCTCTTGTCGAGGAGCTGTTCGTGGAAGTTTTTCTCCTGTGCTTTCTTAATCCGGGCCTTCATGGATAAGATTTGATGCATTTTGCTCACCCCTAATATTGAAGTCAAGGCCGAGTGTTTCAGCAGCCTCCTCCGCTGCTTTGTACAGAAACGCCCCTTTTCCCACTTCTTCGTGTTTCCTGACCATTTTAAGAAGAGGGTCTTGTCCATTTGCAACTATATGTGCTGTACCCAGAATGAGTCTGTTGTGAAGACATTCAAGATTCAGTATTCCGCGACCACCTAGGCGGCGTAAGATGTAAAGTCGCGGAACAAAAGACTTAAGGTGCATGCTCTTGTTCATGTGCAAAACCTTTCGCGTCCCGATATCAAGGGATCTGAGCTCGTCCTTCGTCCATGGAACCACTCCAAATGAATAGAGTACTACCGGGACGGCAAGCATGTTCGTTGCAGATACTTTGTTTCTCGCCGACAGTTCGGAAGACCAAATCTGCCGGATGAGACGTTTGTATCTGCATCGGAGAGTATCCTTTATAGATGTCGCGTCCTGAATGCGGCTCTGTGGCACGCCCAGGTATGTATAGGTCTCTCCAGCGCAAAGGTGTCGTATAGCGCTTCTGTCAACGAGCTCAGGATCTTCGGGGATGCCATTAAGTTTTCCTTTCTTCAAATTAACCTTGGCGCATTTGTCTAACCCGAATTCCATTCCAATCTCTTGAGTGTACTCTTTGACAATTTTCAGAGCTAGATGTAGTTTCTCTTGATTCCTAGCATAGATCTTAAGATCATCCATGTAAAATACATGAGTGACCTTATGCTTTCGGTTTCCAGGTTTGCCGCAGAGATACCCTTCGGAATGGCGAAGTGCGAGAGATAGTGGCAATAATGTGAGGCAAAAGAGGAGAGAGCTCATGGTGTCGCCCTGAAATACACCTCTCTGAAAGGTGATACTGTTAGTGATCACACGATGTTTTTCAGATGAGATAGTAAATCTGGTTTTCCAAAGCGGTATTCATGTCTCTATGCACCTCACGATGTGTGGATGAACCTTCAGGCTTTCCAACAGACAGATGATAAGTCTATGGGAGGTTGAATCAAAAGCTTTCCGGTAATCAATCCAGGCCATCGATAGAAATCGCTGATAGTATGCTGCGTCTTTACAGACACATCTATCGATGAGCAGGTTCTCCCGACATCCTGCTACGCCTTTCTTTGAGCCACGTTGTTCATACATCTCTCGCCATACAGGTCCAATTGTCCGAACAATCCTATCATTTAGGATAGCTGTGAAGATCTTATACAGTGTGTTCAGACAAGTTATTGGCCTGTAATTCTTAGGGTCAGATAAGTTGCCCGTCTTCGGCAGGAGCACTGTGCGCCCTTCCACCAACCACCCCGGAATAGGCTCTTCCGACTTTAGATATGAGTTAAAAATTCGGGCCAGATGCTGGTGGGTTGAAGGAAACTTCTTCCACCAGAAGGTCTTGATGCCATCTGGTCCCGGAGCGGAATAGTTCTTCATGCCTATTAATACGTTTTTCACCTCCTCGGTAGTGATAGGTGGGCATTCCTCCTCAGCTGTGATGAGGGCATTGCACAGCTCCTTGAAGCTGTTTATGTTCTTTGAGCCTTCTTTAAGTGGATGTTGGACTTCGTAGACTTCTCTCCAATATGCTTCGACCTCCTCTGGTTTGGGCGGATGGTCGACAGTAACTGGAGGGTATTGGAAGAGTCGAGATGGGTCAGACGAAAACTGTTGATTTTCTCTGACCCACCTCTCTCTCCGCTCTAGACTTCTCCTAGCGTCAGATAGTACTCGTATTCTGTCAACAATATGCTGCCTGATGGTCAGTAGCTTTGACTTGTTGATTGTGTGATGACGGATCCGCAGTTCGCGCGTGAACTGTCGAACCTTGGCAGTGAAAGTCCTGCCAGATGTTATGTAGTCAATTACACACTGAATGCGGGACGCGTACTGTCTTGCCCAGCCTATCTTTGTGCTAAGTTGATGCATTCGTCTCATGATCAACCGTTGGTTTTGTTTTACGGTTTGCATCTACCAAAGTTCTCGCTGCATTGTACACACTACAATTGATAGTCCAGAGGTCGGATTCTTCGGAAAAATCTCCACGAAGCTCATCATCCAGTTCAGTCAGATCTTTGGGCTTGGGAGAAACCTGAATGTTGATGTTTCTCCGGGTCTTGAAGCATCGTTCTCCCTCTATTGGATGCCTGCTCGAGGCTGGTATATATATAAAAACAAATATATACCAGCAAAAAAAAAAAAAAAAAAAAAAAAAAAAAAAAAAAAAAAAAAAAAAATATCACACCTATGGCCACGTCTCACAACCGTGAGATGGGTGGTCATAGGCAACGACAAAATCACAACGACAGGCCGGCGAAACCCTCGTGTGTCTTGAGGACACGAAGCGACCCAAGGATGACAGCTTTCTGCATCCATCTCGCAAGTGCCTTGGCATATTTTTGGCACGCGGGTATGGCTTTAAGGTTACGAACCAGTGATAGTTTCGCACCTCCGAGAGCACCTATCACAAGGACAATTACTTGTACCGAATATTTTGAGTACAGTCGTTGTAGCTCTCT
>CAKNYM010052832.1:358788-441886 GCA_932195095.1 Andricus curvator
ACAATGTCAGGCCTCGAGTGCGCAACGGAGACTGCTGCCCGAAAATCGTAGTTCCAGAAAATTTGGTACTTCTCGTTTCGGACAATCGACTCTTATCTCCTTTGGAGCGTTCGGCAGGGCAGGGTCGCGGCCAACACCGTAAGAGCGACAAAGATGGTAATAAAGCACTCTTAGGGCCGCATTATGTCTATAGATATACGTCGTTCCCGCGTGGGTCAGACACCCTGACAGTATGTGTTCTAGGTACTCAGCGTGTGCATGACACGCTCTGCACCTATCACTGGGAACTTCTTGACATAAAATGCGCTCACGGTATGCTAAGGTGGAAATGACACCGTCCTGGCATGCGAAAATAAAACCCTCTGTACCTGAATTAAGCCCTGATGATATGAGGAAAGCAAAAGTTTGCTCCTTCGACAAGGACTGTTTTTCTACATTTCTGTGAAAGTTTCCGTGCATTTTCTTGTCGAGTAGCTCTTGGTGAAAATTTTCAACCTCTGCTTTCTTCACTTTGGTTTTTAGAAGTGAAGCATCTAGATGAAGTAATGCACTTTCCTCACTTCTGATGTTAAAATTCAGGCCAAGGGTCTCGGCCGCTTGCTCCGCGGCTTTGTAAAGGAACGCTCCTTCGCCAATCATCTCGTGGTTCCTGACCATCTTTAGGAGAGGATCTCTGCCATTCGCAACGATGTAATCTGTACTTAGAACAATCCGGTTATGAAGACACTGGAGATTCAGAAGTCCGCGTCCACCTTGACGGCGTGAAATATATAATCGCGGAACTGACGAATTGATATGCAAGCTTTTATGCATATGCACGATCTTACTTGTAATGACATCAAGGGCCTTAAGCTCGTTCTTCGTCCATTGAACTACCCCAAACGAGTAGAGTAGAACCAGGACGGCAAGCATGTTAGTCGCAGATACCTTGTTCAACGCCGACAGATTGGAAGACCAAATCTGTCGAAGAAGATGCTTGTATCTGCTTCGGAGAGACTCCTTCACTGATGTTACGTCCTGAATGCGGTTTTGAGGCACGCCCAGGCATGTATAGGTCTCTCCAGTATTAAGATGTCTGATAACACTTATATCCACAAGCTCAGGGTCCTTGGGAACGCCAGTAATCTTTCCTTTCGTCAGATAAATTTTGGCACACTTGTCCAAGCCAAAGTCCATCCCAATCTCTCCTGTGTAGTTCTTGACAATATTTATAGCAGTTTGAAGTTTGCTTCTACCAGAGGCATAGATCTTCAGGTCATCCATATAAAATACATGAGTGACCTTATGCTCGCGCTGATTAGTGTCACCACAGAGGTATTTAGGAGAATTTCGTAATGCGAGAGATAGAGGCAAAAGTGTGATGCAAAAAAGCAAAGGGCTTATGGTATCACCTTGAAAGACGCCCCTCTGGAAGCTGACGTTGTTCGTTGTCACACGATAATTTCTAGATGAGATAGTAAATCTAGTTCTCCAAAGAGGCATCAATCTCTCTATGCATCTCACTATGTGTGGATGTACCTTCAAGCTTTCCAACAGACAGATGATAAGTCTATGAGAGGTTGAATCGAAAGCTTTCCGGTAGTCAATCCAGGCCATTGACAGGACGCGCTGATGGGCTGCAGCGTCTTTACAGACACACCTGTCAATTAGCAGGTTCTCTCGACAGCCTGCTACACCTTTTTTCGAGCCACGTTGTTCGTACATCTCTCGCCGTACAGGCTCAATTCGTCGAACAATCCTGTTGTTGAGGACAGCTGTAAAGATCTTATACAGCGTGTTCAAACAAGTTATTGGCCTGTAATTCTCTGGGTTGGACAAGTTGCCTTTTTTTGGCAGGAGTATAGTGCGTCCTAACACCAGCCACTGCGGAATGGGCGCCTCCGACTTTAAATATGAGGTGAATATGCGGGCCAAATGTTGGTGTGTAAAAGTAAACTTCTCCCACCAAAAGTTCTTGATACAATCTGGTCCAGCAGCGCAAAAGTTCTTCGTGCCTCTAAGTGCTTTTTTCACCTCTTCGGCAGTGATTGATGGACATTCCTCCTCAGATTTTATGAGGTTGTCGCAAAACTCCTTGAAGCGGATGATATTTTCAGTATCTTCTTTCAACTCTAGTGTTTTAGGGATCTTGTACACCTCTCTCCAAAAATTCTCTACCTCCTTGGGCTTAAGTGGGTTTTTAAAAGAAACAGGTAGATCGCTGAAGAGGCGCGATGGGTCAGCGAGAAACTGTTGATTCTCCCTGATCCATCTCTCCCTCTTCTGTATTCTCCTACTCGCGTCAGATAACACCCGTATTTTGTCAACAATATGCTGCTTGATTGTCAGCAGCTTTGACTGGTTTAGTGTGTGATTCAAGATCCTTAGTTCTTGGGCGAACTTTCGAACCCTTTCCGTAAACGGTCTACCAGATGTTATGTAGTCAATCACACATTGAACACGGGACGCATTCTGTCTTGCCCATCCGATCTTCTTGTTCAGCTGATGCAAGCGTCTTTTGGTCTTTTGATCCATCGTTGGTTTCAGCCTTCGATTTGAATCAGCCAAAGTTCTCGCAGCACCATAAACTGAGCAATTGATGGTCCAGAGGTCGGACTCTTGCGAAATATCTCCACGAAGGAAGGCATTCATTTCAGCCAGATCTTGGGGCTTAGGGGGAACTTGCATGTTAATGTACCTTCTAGTAATGAAATTGCGATCATCTTTCAGAAGGTGCCTGCTTTCTGTGGTTGGTCTCAATGTCGCTTCCTCATATTCGTCTGCAGCTTCATAAAGCAGCGGTTGGGGAAGCGCTCCGCGTACACATCCATTTTTCCGGAGGTAGTCGGCTTGATATCGCAAAGACTGATGCGAAAAGTGCTGAAGCTCTGGGTGTTTCTTGCACCACAGAGTGTGCATACGCGCCATAAAGCCTCCGCCAACAGGGATAATGCTGGCATCGTAGCAGTCTAGCACGTCATCTCTGAGTCGATCCGTCCACTCAATGTGGGCGTTTCGCCGGTTCGTCGTCGTGTTTCCATCTAAATTATTTTCAGCACCCCGAACTCTAGGCTGATCGGCATTGTTTGCCGACCCATTGTCGGGTGCTCTGCGCGTTCGATTGTCTTGAACCGCATCTACAACATTTTGGTGTTTTGGTGGTTTCATTGTTGTTCCGACGAGTAGCTAGGGAAAGGGTTAGTCCGTCCTTGTAGAGCGCCGCGTGCAAGGATAAGGCTGATACTCTGAGAGGTCGCCCGGTATCCCAGAGTCACCATTTGAGACACCTAACCCAGGTGCCATTCAGCTTTCGGCACGGTTGTTACGCCTTCGCTTAGGAGTTATTCCTTCGGGACCATCCCTGGACAATTGTCCGCGACTGCTTATTAATTATTGTAACCATATCCAGCAGAAACCCTTGGTACAGGAACCCTCTATCCGCAACCCGAGGATGCGTTCGGTGGCTTTGCCATAGGCCCTTCGGTTCTATTCCAAAGGAATCGAAACCGAAACTGAATATATATATATATATATATATATATATATAATATTTTCCAAATTAAGTAGAAAATATCTTTCTTACTTTTGTTTAGCTGGAAAATTAACTGCGACAAAAAACAAAATTTCGAGGCAAGAAAACGACGAAGTCAATCGGAGTTATGTGGTTAGAAAAAATATTTTGAACTCTGAAAGTTTCAAATAGCGCATGAAATACTTCTTATTTTTTATAACTGCAATTTGTAATTTTAATTGCAGGAAATTTAGAATTACTGTTTAGAAATTTGTTGAAGTATTTGCAAAAAACCCAACTTTAATGTTTAATCGAATTTTCCTAATTTTGAGTACTTATTTTTTGAATACTTTAATACATCTTTAATTTTCTAATGAATTTTAATCAATTTTATAATGATGGTAATACTTTCAAGTTGAGATAAGAAGTTTAAAAAGCGCGCTCAGTTTTTGAAAACGATATCTTTGAAATGATGATGGCCGTCGCGCACCCACGTAGTCTCCCGGCTCTGTCTTCCGCAGTCTCCCGCCATCAGCCCGCGTTTACCGCTTTGTTTATAGTTTTCCGCGTTTTACTCGTTATTGTTTTCAGATATAATTTTAAAGTGAAGTGTTTTTAGGTGTTTATGCTTATTGGATCAGATCGAGTGTAGCATACAGCAGCTTTGATTTAAATTGCAGAGTAGGTATCAGTATACAAACATAACCTTATTTTTTCTTATATTATCGTGCCATTATAATATATCGTGTTCACTATCAATGTTATAGAAATATAACATTTTGAATAACTTAGAATAACTCGGACAGTGTATATTTAAATATATAAATAGTATTTTAGGATTAAGGGTACAGTCGCACGATGATCGCATTTCACACGCACGCGTGCGACCATCACCCGTGCGAGCGATATGCGTCTCATATGAGGACGCATCTGTCATCCGTGGTGAACGCACGCGTGCGGATTAATCCGCATGCGTGCATGCACTGTGAGTCGCATATGCGTTTCACATTGTTATCTGGGACCATACATACATACATGCATACAGACAGACACCGACAAAAATTTTCTGATTTCCGGACTCTGTGAGTGCCGAAAGGTAAAGATCCATTAAAAACTAGAGATCGAAAATTTGGACGATTACATTACACTCTCATAAATGAGAATGTAAAAATTTGTATTCTAAATTTATGGCATTTGGATTAATAATTGGGCAATGAGAAATTTCAGGTCATATACAATATATGTGCCACAAATTTTCATTAAGTTGTATAGTATTGAATTAAAATTTCCATCAATTGTATACTATAATATTTTTGTACAATATTATAAAAAGAAAAGTAGAACCGATTTTAACTGATTGTTATCTCTTTTAACTAAAAGTTTTTTGCAGATGGGATTTTTGTTTTTGATTACAGTTAGTTGACACCATACAAACAATTTAAGACCAAGTTTACCATAATTTATCAGGTCATTTTTGAGAAAATCATCACAATTTATAATAACGAGTAACATTTTTAAATTCCTTTCTTAGTATAATTTAAATATAAAAAATTCGAATAATATTATTGCTTTCCAATTAGTCGCTTATAAAGTCGAACTTGATATTATTGGGCCCTACCTTACCTTAGTTTAGGTTTGTTATGAAGTTAAATGAAATTTTCAAATTATCTTGAATAAAAGAACATAAATTAAACAGTATGAAATATATCATGATATTTTATACCTATAATAAGGATATGAATTGTAAAGCCCAATATTGACATTGACAAGTTCGACTTTATAAACGACTGATTGACAAATAATAATATCAATTCTAACTTGATTTTTAAAAATTTAAAAAAAATTAAAGAACACATTTAAAAATACCGTTATAATAATCAGAGTTGGCCACTTTCATCAAAGAAAAAAGATTCTTAGTAATTTTCCGGTTATTTCCCTAAGCACGTTTGAAAATGAAAATATTCTAATTTTGATAGATTTTATTTTAAGGGTTTCAAAGTAAACATTATCTAAAAATGAAACATTCAAAATGGTAAAGTATCAACTTCACAAAATTTTATTCTACAAATTAAATATTAAAGGCTGATAAAGACTTTCATTATTTATTAACCAGCAAAAACAAAATATTTTGAAATATACAAACAAAATGTCGCCACTTTTATCGATGGGAAAAATTCCAGGTTTAAACATTTTTTCCAAATTTATTAAATTGTCATGAAAAATGATGTGAATGTAACATTTTTATCACTTCTTTTTAATACAACATTTAACTGTAGACAATTGAAGCAAATTTTTAAGGGAATTTTCAACAGTTAATTTTTTAACAGTTGAAACTTTTGAAAGTGAAAGAAAATTCAAAACTAAACTAGCGACTTGTTTCAGTTTACTGATGGACTATGGTCACCTAATTGAAAGGAAGTATATAAAAAAGTAAATAACCGATTCAATCTGAGGCACATCCAATCTGAGATTTGCCGACGCACGAGCCAATCGAATCGAAAAACCGATTCAGCGATAGTATTAAATGTCGCTTTTTCGACAATCTAAGGCCGACCGATCGAATAAAAAAAGCCGATCCGACCGTGGAACGGATCGAATGTCCGTTTTTCGACATTCGATCGACGGGCCTATCGAATTTTTGAAAAAACCGATCCGACCGTAACACGGATCGAATGTTGGTTTTTCGACATTCGATCGAATTGAATAAACCTATTCGAAAATGAACGCACGTCGAATCGAAAATACCATATTCGATCCGACAAAATTCACACGTCTATTTTCAACATTTTAAACAGATGGAAAAAAACAGATTTTTTTTTAAAGATTAAAAAATTTCCTTCAAAATTTTTACTAGATATCAAATATATTTCGAAACTATCCCAGTTAAATTTTTCGATTAGACCAAAATTCAAAATTTATAGCATTTTCCAAATTTAAAACAAAATTTTTTGAAGAGTTTTAGGAATTTTTTCTCAAGTTTCTAGCTCACGACAAAAAGACTTGCAAATTATCCTAATGCTATTTTCAATTTAATTGAAAATTAAAAAATTTATATGCTTCTCAGCATTTTGAAAATTTTGAAAAATAGGAAAAACTATTTTTTGATAGATTAAGAAATATCAATCCAAATTTTTAGTAGATGTAAAATATATTTCGATGCAATTATTGTTTTTAGGAGATCCGTAAGTTTAGTCGTTATTTTTAGTAGATCTTAACAAGATTTACAAATTATCTTAATGACATTTTCCAATTGGAGACAAATTGAAAATGTTCTAGATTAATTAATCATAGAAGAGTTATCTTCGAACTGAACTTTGAACGAATGGAATCAAAACCTACGGCTTAATATCTCTATTTGGTAAATTAAACAAAAATTGTATTTTTTTATTGACATTATATTAGAAAACATACCTACTTCTTACATGTTGTACAATTTTGTCTACATCGTTTTATTTTTTAAAGATAACCGTCTCTATAACCTTCTCTATAACCTTCTTTAAAAATAAATTGAAAATCCATTTCAGTTCCAATTTATGACTGTACTTCTTTAGGGATTTAAGAAGGTTCGATGATGGCATAGCTAGTCAATGTAGTCTCTAAAAATTTTCACATTGCAGAAATTTTAAAAAGTTATCATAAATATTATCATGAATTATTAGTTACATCGCACAAACAATTTCAAGTTTAAAATCATTTTTGAAGTGAGAAAATTTTATTAAAAGTTTGACGTTTGACTCAAGTCTGAAGTGGTGGCGGAGTACTTTGCAACGTCGCAACTATGCAAACCGAACGAGGGAAGGCAGAACGAGAACTGTAGGCTCTACCTACATTGGGATACAGAGAGGGGAGAGTCGAGAGTGGGGCGAGAAGCCGAGTCCAGGCAACGGAGCGAGTGCCGACTAGCGAGTCAGTCGTTCCTATAGCGGGAAATGGTATAAGTCCTATATACACTGAGTTGTCAAAAATCAGTATTGTTTACTTTATCAATAAATTACTTTTTATACCTTTGTAACCAAAGTGGTATCATTCAACAACCTGCTTTCACAGTAATAGGCCTGTGATCAAAGAAGTATTCTGGAAGTATAAAAAGCCTATATTGGTGACCCCGAACATTTTGAACTTACGCACTTGCCTTGGCGTCGCTTTTCGAAAAACTTGAGCACATTATTTTGCATCCACGCTTATATGGAATTATACCAATACAATTTTGATGGAATTATGATGAGACCCTGGATTTCGATTGGAATTATTTGTGGAATTGAAATCTATTTCGCCAGTTTGGAGACCCCGCTATTGTTGTCAGGAACGACGCCATGACGCTTTCAAACACACTCGTAAGCCCAGCTGTTTTTTTGAGAGGAATTAGTCACGACACATCTTCATTGCCTTCGGTAACTGTAATTTTATGTAAAGGTATGCATTTTTAATGTAATTGTTTTACCCGAATTTCATGCTTTGTACAGTTCAATTGCACCTTGACGTATAAAATGATGCACCGTCAAGCCTCATGACGCTACGCAATAATTTGTTGTTGTACGAATCGAACGTATTTTTATTTATTGATCGAAACATTGTCACTGTTTGCTGTTCCTTTTCTTATCAATTTAATCGGATATTTGAGAGTTCACAACTAAAGTATTAATCCGCGTCAGTTATGTGTAGGTGTTTGCGCAACAACCTGTTTCAAAGTTGCTGACATATATATACGTTCAGTTAAAACCAAAATTTTCTAAAAATTTGAGAATGTATATTGGGTACGAATGCAAATAGTGGATAATGTCTCCTCTCGCAACATGCGATAATGTTATACTTGTTTTTTAATGAAAGGGAATGGAAAATTTCTCTTTGTCTTCTCCATCTAATACCGACAGCCTTGTAAATCCATTCGGTCGAGTATGCACCCTAATGGAAACCAACTATTTTTTATTTTTTCCCCTTTTTTTGACAGGGTAAAAATCGTGCGTTATAACGGAGTGAAAGTAACAAACCTTTTAATAAAATTTTGTCGCTTTTTAATGTACCTGCTAGTATAGACGCTAATAGGGATGCTCTGGTTCTGTTTTTCTTTCTCTTTTCTCAGAAAAATTCATTTACAAATACGGGAAATCTTACGTAAGGCACAAGTTGGTATTTCGGTTAATAATTTGCATATTCTTCATGACCTATAAGATCGTACGCAATTGCAAGGGATATAATAACAATCGATGCTACTGACATAAATGTCATGCCTCTCTTAGTGTACCTGTGCCATTGTAAATGTTGGTGACACACATGAAAGTTTTACCACAAACATTGAGTCTAATTGCGGAACAAAAATCGACCCCCATCGGCGAGACACATGCTTCGCCGTACGCCGGTTAACCCAGAGAAAGTAGCGCGCAGTGGGAAATCATACGCGGCTAAAATGACGAAAAATAAAGCACAGGGGGGTTCGGAAGGTATGACGAAATTGCGGGACGAGTGGCGCGGGGGCGAGCACGTCGCGGATCCAAACGATGAAATAAAAAAACTCAAAATCCAAATGCAGGAGATCACAAATAAACTAGTAAAAATGACTAGCCTTTTCGAACAAGTTTTTACAGAGCACACGGCGAACCAAAATACGTCCACTCCCCACGAAAAAAATAATGAGACCGCAGATCCAAATACAACCGCGTTCCCGACACAGGCACAGAATCAACCCGCTCGAAATGCCCTTATGCGAGAGGTAAAATGCCTGCCATTCTGGAAACACGACCCAGAAGCGTGGTTCGCGATGCATGAAACGCAATTCCTTTGTCGCAATATAGTTAGCGACGAAGAAAAACTTTTTAACTTGATGAATAACATGAGCAGTGATGCAACGCGTGATGTAGCCAGCATGTTAAAAACTCTGCGTGCCGACGAGAAATACGATCAAATAAAAAAGCCCTCTTGGACGAGTACTCGGAAACGGCGGAGCAAAAATTAGACAGATTTTTTAAGGATTCGAAAATGGGACTTAGGAAACCGTCCACGTTTTTACGGGAAATGTATGATTTAGCAGAAACCTCCGTTCCACGAAAAACTATTTTAACGGTTTGGAAAGAACGTTTACCGGCAGACATTCGAGTTCTAATTGACGACGAAAATGACGAAGCGAAACTCGTCGAACGCGTGGATAAAGTTTACGAGATTATCAATAAGAACGCAAACCAAGTTAGCGCGGCACCCGACATTTCAAAACTGGCGGAGCACGCGACAGTAGCGGAAATCACTGAGCTCGTGACACAAGCAGTCAGCGCGATTAGCAAAGCCAATAACGAACGTAGGGGCAGTAAACCGGGCGGTAAAGGGCTGCGTGATAGGTCTTGTAGTAGAGAAAATAAAAAAATGCCACGTAGCGGCTTTGAGAATGCCAAAGGAGAAGTCATGTACGCGGGGTTGTGCTGGTACCATCACAAATTCAAGGAAACAGCATTTAGATGCTACGGACCGTGTCAAATGAAAGGTCAAATAAATTCCGAAATGAAGAACGCGACCACGGGAAAGCCGGAGAAGAGCGCGGAAAACTAGATGAACCTACCATTTCGGAAACGGGCAGTAGGGTTAAAAATTCCGTACGTCTCCACGTAAAAGACAGGACCTCCGGGCAACTGTTCCTCATAGATACGGGCGCAGAGGTGTCGTTAATCACAAGACTTGCTAACTACACCGGAAAATCGATGAGTTTGAAATTATACGCGGCTAATAATACGCAGATTAATACATACGGTATCGCACGTCAAGAGTTGCAAATCGGTCTACCAAACAAAATAACGTGGAATTTCATAGTAGCGGATGTACGTTATCCGATTTTAGGCGGCGACGCCTCAAGCTATTACCATCTATTACCGGATTTAAGACTGCGGAGTCTCGTAGACGGCGAAACCCGTACTTACGCACAAGGTGTTTCAAAATTAGTCGAGGAGTTCCCGATTTTCCTAGTAGATCCGAACCACGAATATGCTCACATTTTTAGCAATTTCCCACGTGTGATCGGCGTCTAGCAAACGGAAAAAGTTAAGGACCGTGGTGTGTACCACTACATTAAAACCTCGGGTCCACCACTGGCTCAGAGAGCACGGCGGTTAGTGCCTCACAAATTAAAAGCTGAGAAAGATCAATTCAAGGAAATGTTAGACCAGGGTATTTGCCGGCCCTCAAACAGTCCATGGGCTAGTCCCATACACATGACAATCAAAAAGAACGGTGAATGGAGAATCTGCGGTGATTACAGGAGACTTAACGCGGTCACGGTACCCGATCAATATCCAATCCTGCACTTACATGATTTTCTAACGCTACTGAAAGGAAAAAAAATCTTTTCTGCCCTTGATTTGCAAAAAGCGTTTCACCAAATTCCCATCGCGCCGGATGATATCGCTAAAACGGCTGTCATCACACCATTTGGCTTATATGAATTTCTCGTTATGAGCTTCGGTTTCAGGAACGCGGCACAATCTTTCCAAAGATATATAGATAGAGCGCTGAACGGTTTAGACTTCGTCTTTGTTTTCATTGATGACATTCTTATAGCATCCTCGTCAACTGAAGAGCATGAGATTTATCTGAGAATAGTGTTAAACCGACTTGAGACATTCCACTTGAAGCTGAATATCGAGAAATGCCAGATAGGCGTGACCGAACTCACCTTCCTAGGGCACCTTGTTAATGAACAAGGGTTCAAACCAACACCCGCAGTTAAAGAATTTCCAAAACCCGGCAACGTCGATGAAATGCGTAGGTTCTTGGGCATGGTGAACTTTTATCGGAGATGTTTACCACACGCGGCAGATACACAAGGGCCCTTACATGCTTATCTAAGAAAGGCGAAGAAAAAAGATAAAACTCCGATTGTATGGACAAAGGAAGCGGAAAAAGCATTCGATAAATGCAAAAACGACCTAGCGGATGTTACGTGCATGTCTTTTCCGGACGAAAATGCGGAAATCCGCCCAGTCTCAGATGCTTCAGATACTGCAATGGGGGCTGCTCTAGAGCAATTTTCGAATGGGTGTTGGCAACCGCTGGCTTTTTACTCCCGTAAATTCAATGCGGCTCAGAGAAATTACTCAACGTACGATCGTAAGTTAACGGCCATTCACTCAGCCATCAAACACTTTCATTATTATTTGGAAGGTCGAGAATTTAAAATCTTTACCGACCATAAACCATTGCAGTACGCCATGGTCCTCCAGGATTGCGAGAAATCCCCTACGGTCCGTAAACGACAGCTCACATTCATCGCCCAATATAACGCGCAAATCTATCACATGTCCGGGAAAGACAATGTAGTCGCGGATACTCTGTCGCGAATAGACGCATTTTGTGCTCCAACGATGTTCGACTGGAGCGATCAGAGTTTAATTGCACAATCAGACGTACAAAGGGTACTCGCGAAGATCGACGCATTCAGGCTACCGACCCTATTCGATGCGAGACACATTGTGCAAGAGCAAGCAAATGACGATCAACTAAAGGCAATTATGGCGGATCACAATCACCTCCTTAAACTAAAAAAGCTGACGGTGGGCGAGGATCATGTCCCCTTTTATTGCGATATTCATGAAAATACGATACGTCCGTACGTGCCTACAGTTTTCCGACAAGAAGTGTTTCACCTTTTCCACTCTGCGGCACACACTAGCGCGGAAGTCACGGACAGGCTAATCCGCCAACAGTACGTATGGCCCGACATGTGTAGAGACATTGCCAAATGGTGTAAACAATGCACTAGCTGACAACAAGCTAAGGTGTCGCGGCACAATAAGTTCTTATCCGCACATTTCGTCGCCCCGGATAGCCGCTTCGATCATGTGCATATAGATATAGTAGGACCGTTACCGAAACAGCACGGGTACAGGTACATTTTGACGATGATCGATAGGTACTCGCGGTGGCCGGAGGCTGTCCCTCTTGAGGAAACGAAGGCGTCGACGGTCGCACGGGTTTTCTATGACAATTGGGTATGGCGTTACGGTGCACCCACGTACTTAACTACAGACCAAGGATCACAGTTCGAATCCCAACTGTTTGGTGCCTTACTCGAACTAATTAGCTGTAAAAGAATTCGCACCACGGCTTATCATCCTGCAGCAAACGGCATGGTCGAAAGATGGCATAGAGACCTAAAGGCAGCACTAATGTGCCAAGCTAACGACCCGGATTGGCCACGCGTCCTTCCCACCGTGCTCCACGGACTTCGTACACGTGTACGCTTAGATGTCAACGCTAGTCCAGCTGATTTCGTATTCGGCACAGCATTCAAAATTCCGGGCGCTTTTTGCACTTTTAATTATTCATTTCAAGATTATATCAATAAGGTAAAACCGATTCCAGTCGATCACAAGAACGCGATCAAACCTTTTGTTTTTAAGGACCTAGCGAAGTGTTCTCACGTTTTCTAAAGAATCAAAGCTGCCAAACCCCTGCTCCAAAGGTCATATACAGGGCCCCAAAAAGTTATATCGTGCCATGCTGACGGGAAAACGTTCGTGATCGATGTGAACGGATCGCAAAAAACGGTAAATCTTGAATTACTGAAACCCACTCATTACACACCGCCGAACCGTGGAAATAACGTAGAACAATCGGGTGATGCGGGCAGCGGGGAAGTAGAGATCGAGCGCGATATTGAACAGGTTATCAACCAGGGGCCTACCCATCCCGACATTGAGATATACCCGTCAGAAGAAAGTCCCTTTACAGCGGCACAGGTCCATGGGAGGCAAAAACAAGTCTCACTTGAGAAAACCCAGAACGAAATTATAAATTCTACTAAGGACAACGTAAGCAAAACCGATAAAAGCGCGTCAACAAGTAAAGATAAAACTAGCGAACTTCAACGTACTAGGTTCATACCGAGCATCCTAAGATGAAGCAAACCTAAGTCGGTACAAGCAGTAAACATCAATTTAGAGATAGACTGCGTTAAGGATTTACCAAAGGGTATAAGTAAAAGTAATGCTAATGTACAAAAAAAGTAACTTTTACCGATAAGTCCGAAATTAGAGTAGTCAGTAGGTATAGTAAACCTCGTAGGGAATACCCACAAAAAACGACGGATCCACTGAACCAGCTGCTCGAACAATGTTTAATATTACTGCAAAAATGTAAATAGGGTATTAAAAACCTTGGATCCATTTCCTTCCATAAGTTAAGGTCCTCGAATAATATTAATATCATTATAAGAATGTATGTGTCGAAACTTTGGATACAGTTATTTATACATTGTAATCTATAGAACAATGTGTAATATTACTATTAAAAGGCAAATAGGATTTTCGAAACCCCACTTTCATTTTCTTACACTAGGTGAGAGTGAGCCAAAGTTTCCATCCCGAAACAGTATTTTATAAATCCAAAGAGGTTTTGCAATCTAAGTATAATTAAAGTTCTTATCTTGTAAACCCTTGTGTGTGTGTGTGTGAGCTTGTTAGAAATTTTATTATGTATTCTTAGCTACACGTTTCAAGACTCCGTAAGTAAGGGTAAAGAAAATTAGGTTACACCCTAAGTTAAAAAGAAAATTATATAATTTTAGGTAAGAAAGTCTTCTCACCACTTCGTGGTAACTTTAAAGGTTGTGAACTCTTCATAATTGTAAGTTCTTCGTAACCGTAAATCCGTAGGTTGACGTACGATGTCACATGTTACATGCATAATCAAAAGACCTTACATACAACCACTCTTCCCAAAGACCATCAAATGTAAAATTACTCTTTTAAATGTAAAATTACTCATTTAAATGTAAAATTACTCGTGATACAATAATGTATAACTCCTAATTTTCATTTGGGGGGGGGGGAGTGAAAAATTTAAACTTCCATATTCGATGTTTTCTCGCAAAATTGTATAGATATGCAAACTACTAAAACTCATTATGTGCGCAAATCTGACATGTTGTCATAAGACTCCATGTTTAATCCAGCAACTTTATGAACAAATATTTCGAAAAATAGTTCAGTTAACCATTGAAGTACATAATATTTTTAATTCAGCCAAAAATTATAGAAAGTCGATAATCATCGAACCTCTTTAAGACGCAGTTTTCGATTTAAGTAACAATATTTACGATATATGAATAAATGTAGTTTAAATGCACGCATTAAACGTACGAAAAAGAGCGCGAAGCGCGAGAGCGTACCCGCGCGTCTAGGCGTGCTTAAACTTGGTGCGCAATGGGAATGTGCCCGTTTATCTAAACAAAGATATATGTAAATGTGGTGATTAACAAATCCACATTTACGAATCTCTTCCAGACATGTCTTAATAGCCACGATTTCAGCTTGCAATGCCGTAGAGAATTTGCCCAGTGCGACTGTTATCTCCGCACTAGGTTTCATCCCAAGTACTCCAGCTCCAGAGCTTATGTCGTTTGTATACCAGACATCTCTATGACCTTCCCCTAGGGAAAGTCTGCATAACTCCTCCGCAGCCCTCTGCCTAATTATAAGTTGCAGTGGCGGTATACCTAAGATGGATTCCCCTGCCGCCGCTGGGATTGTTCTCACTGATTCCGTAATTGCCAGACAAAAGGCCCTTTGTAGGCTCTCCAGCTGTTTCCTGGAACTAACCAAACTGGTTTTTGGCACCCATATCAATGAGGCATAAGTTATGATTGGCCTAATAATCACCGTATATACCCAGTATACACCTTAGGTTTAGGTCCCCAGGTTTTTCCAATTGCGCTTCTGCAAGCCCAAAAGGCTGCTTTGGCCTTATTTACTACCGCATCAACATGTAGTTTCCAGGTTTCTTTAGGGTCAAATATGACTCCTAAGTACTTAGATGATGTGGAGAAGTCAACCTTTTTACCATAGAATTTATGGTCCACAAGGTCAGGTAGTTTCCTGCGTCTCGTAAAAATCAATAATTCAGTTTTATCTGGGTTAACAGATAGGCTACAATCGTTGCACCACTCTTCAACAATGTTAAGAGCATTTCGCATAAGTTCGACTATAGTTCCCTCATGTTTTCCTATCACCAGTATAACAAGGTCACCTACATAACCCTAAGTATAAAAACCTGCTTCATTTAACCTATGAATCAAATCATCAATAAAGAGTGCCCACATGGTGGCGAATAAAACTCCTCCCTGAGGACATCCCTTTTCTCCCTTCGCTGTCACATTGCAACCGTGGAGCGAAGACTGGACAATCCTGCCCCATAGCATAGAGCGCAACCACCGATTAACAGTGGTACCTCCACCAACTTTCTCAGCAGAATTGGATATAGATTCCGTAGGGGTGTTACTGTTCAGAAACGCTGCTGTGGCTAGATAACCTGTTCGTCCTACTTTTTGAATGCAGGAGGTTAATGTATGAAGTTCGACAAAAGTGGATTTGTCTTTTTGTGAGGGAAACTCATTACTGTGAAGGGGTTTATCCGGTAGGATTTCCTCCTTGATATGAAAATCAATTAACTTTTCCAATGTCTTCAATATCAAAGAAGTTAGGCTAATTGGTCTGAATGATTTGGCTTCATAGTAGGAGTCTCTCCCCGGTTTTGGTATAAAGATCGCTTTGACCTTCTTCCATGCCATAGGGGTATATGCCATAGCTATGCATGCCCTAAAGATGTTACACAATGGTTGCACCAGAATATCCAAACCTTCTTGAATCAACGCCGAAAATATACCGTCTTCCCCAGCGGCTTTGAATGGATCGAAACGCCGAACGACCCATCTAATTTTTGATTGTGTTACTATCCGGCTTGCCATCCTCCAATCTTCCCCATTGGCCCTATGTTCTGGGCCGTCAGAGGGGTTTGGCCTAATAGCCGCTCCCTCCAAATGGTACCCAGGTTCGGAACCAGGAAGTGCACCTGCATGAGGTGTTCGAGGATTTCGCTAGCCGTTTCTGTCATGTCTCCTGTTGGCAAAATCAATGCCATCAGTTGATAGGAAGGATTTTTTTTAAGTTCTCTGGAGTTTCGCAGTATCAGATACACTTTGAATACCCTGACTATGTCCCCTTCATGAGTTTCTTTTAGCCGATTGTATTTGGTTAGTATATATTGCTACACTAACTTTATACAAATTCCATTTTCCAGTTTTCCTGGCTCTATTAAATAGTCTTCTAGTTTCCTTTTTTAAGGCCTGAAGTCTATAATTCCACCAAGGAGCATCCTTGTCTGGCTTTCTAATACGAAGACGACAATTATCCTCATAAGATCTACATATGACCCTATTCACTACATCCACAGCAAATTCTAGCTGATCAATTGACCTTATCCTCCCAGGAATAATTTCCAATGACTCTCGAAGATCTTCCCTATATTTATCCCAGTCATTCGCTATTGGATTCCTTTACTTAATCGGATCAGACTCGTCAGCTGTCAGTGAAAGGAATATATCCCTCTGATCTGATAGGTATGTCTCAGGCAATAAGTGCCAGTACGTAAATGCTTCGCTAATGGATATAGAGCACAAGGTAAGATCAATAACCTCATGACATCTAATTGTCACAAAGATTGATGTATTTCCGCGATTTAATGCGGTTAAGTCGGTAGTCAGAAGGTAATCTAAAAGGTACTCAACCCTGTTGTTGATATCCTTACTGTTCCATATTATATGATGCGCATTCACATCACATCCAGTGATCAGCGGCCAACTATTCGAACTGCATTATTCCACCAAACGTCTCCATTTCTCTGATGGCGGCGGGTCTGGAGAATCGAATGGCAGATATGCTGAGCAAATCAGCATGGGCTGACGTCTTCCTCCACTTTGTTACTCGATTTTAATTGCTACCAGGTATTTAGTCCAGAACCTAGGTAAGAAAATATATTCGATATCCCTTCTGACATAAATTGCCATCCTCGGGTTTACACCAGTCCTATTGTAAATTATAGAACCGTATTTCTGGCTTATATCTTTCACTTCTGCCTTGCAACATCAATGCTCCTGAATTAGAGCAAAAGTCGTATGTTCTACTGTAATACGTCTGCTTAAGATGGCCGCAGCATATTTACAGTTGTGAAGATTATTTTGAATAAACTTCAAATCCGAGGATTTTACGCTGTACATTTAAGAATCAGCGTCATCCATCGGTTGTTCCGAGGGCAGCTGCTCTTCCACTGTCCTCGAGGGCTCTTTCGGGTTCCAAAGTATTTTCATCTGGATTCTTATCTATCCCAGATACGGTTTACAGTCGACCTTCTCTATACTTTCGACCACTGAATAGTCCGCCCTCAAGACCAACTGAGTTACTTTGGCGTCTTTCTTGACATCCATGATTGTCCACTTCTTCACTTTTAACTGCCAACCTTTTGAATATGGATGATGGTTCCTGGGAAACTCCAGGTATCCATGCCATACATTTTGGGAAGGTCCTTAGAATCAATAACGGCGATCTTAATCTCGAGGGCTGCCTTAATAGCCATTGCTTGTTCTGACTTTAGCTTCTCTTGCGGGAAACCCTCAGGTACAATAGCCAATTTCAGGTAGCCCTGAAGGGCAAGGCTGTATGAGTCACTTGAATCACCAAACCTTGCCCCTTTAAAACTCCCTATCTTGACTAGGAGTGCTGCCATGAGACAGGGTCCTTTTAGAGTTCCCTCGGCGAAGGGGTTGTTTCGCTTTGCAACAGAAGTTGCTGCCGATGGTACCTCCTCCAGCCGCACTGCTATATTTCTTTTTCTTAGGGCCTTTTTTGGTCCCAGGATCCTCCATGGCTTTAGCCTTGTTTATGTGACTAATTAAAGTCTCATTCCCAGCCGTACCACCCGAGGTGCCAGGAACCATAAGGGCCCCTTCTTGATTCAAAGGTGATTTAAGCACTTCGTTTGTTTCCATCTTCTCGCCAGAAGTATTCATGGAGTGGCACATTGAAGACTGTCCTAAATGTGTTCGTTTTTTGGTTGTTTCACTTTCGGGATTCCTTTTCTTCCCACGAGCAGCTAGAGAACTAAAGGGTCCGTTCCCACAGAGCCCCGCTTGTGAGTATCAGGCAATTTGAACTGGGAGGTTGCCCGGTATCCCAGGACAACGTATGAGTCACCATACCCTGGTAAAATTCAGTCCTCGACACGGTAGTTAATCACGAACTCCTACACAGAGAAACATGGAAGTGAAAAATTGGGTCTTTAGTGTCGGTAGTCGAGGTATTCATTACTGAACTGGCGTTGTAAAAAAATTTGAGATTGGAATTAGGTTACTGATTCAAGTGCAATCGCGGTATTAACTTCCTGAGGCAGCTAAAGAGATTATAGCTCGTCTACAGTCTGACTCCTCTATGGCGTACTGTACGGAGTCCAGTCCGGAATAGGAATCGTTCCTATACTCGCAACAGTAAAGAATGACCGACCAAAAAGAATTACTGAAACAGAAAAAGTCGATTTAAATGGAAAAACGTAGTTGCCCAGAATTGAACCCGGGTTTCCAAAGCAGGAATCAGCTTCCCTCTACAATCTGGTTCTTCGGTTCGGTGCTGCCCGAACGTGATTGAGTGCGGGGCATCCAGGAATGGTTACTGCACTGCTGCAATCCCAGTCGACTTCCCAATAAATAGAACCCTATAAACTATACTTCGATTAAGACTTCGTCCTTGCGACAACTGAGACACGATATATAGATTTCCATTATTGATGCTAGAAAGTATAGTAATTTATGCTTTCTATTCTTTTTTGAGAAAACGCACTTTTTAGGAGAGACTTTAGTTTTTCATTTGTGCGAAGGTTGACGGACTTAAATTGTAGGTGGCAACGTATGAAGAGTATACAATAACTTTAAAGTATTAAAAGATAAGGTTCTATGCAGGAGAGATACAAATTTTTAATGATTAGTGTGTAGTTTCACATTCCTTCCCGTGTCTTCTGCATCTATTCCTGAAATTTGGTAATCATTAAACAATTTGTGTACTGAGTATCGAACTCTTCAATCTGATTTTCCCCGTGGACCCATTAACCAGTTAATTGGTAGGCTCGAAATCGACGTTGTGTGCCAAAACTGGTAGAAGCAAATGATTCCGTATTCATCATTAAAGTTCATATCCTAAGGGTTTCTGAGGTCACTGATGACAAATCCGGGGTCAAAATGAAGAAATTCAAAATGGCGGATCCAATATGGCGTACTAAAATGCAAACATCACGTGACTTGAATGAAAAGCAGTACTAAAGAGTTTTTTATGTCGCTGATGACTATTCTACTATATTATCAGCTATTTTTAATTTTTCAATGTTGACCCCGGATTCGTCATCAGCGACCAAAAAAACACTTAGGACTGACTTCCATTTAAATCACGTGACTTTTGCATTTTAGTTTACCATATTGGATCCGTCATACTGGATCCGCCATTTTGAAGTTCTAAGTTTTGACCTCGTATTCGTCATCAGCGACCAAAACAACTATAGCATACTAATTTTTATCAAAATCCATTGAGTTTTGTGGCAGTTATTCCAAGTGCGCCTATATGCGTCATTTCCAGTTTTGTCACGGAATTTTTCTGCACATGTATGCGTCATTGCCAGTTAACTGGTTAAGGGTCGTCATCACTGCGGCTTCCAGGTCGTCGCTACCCGCGGGAGTTCTTAGGCCTCCTCAGCACGGCCAGGTTTGAACTCACCTTCTCCTTGGGCAGGGACATAGAAGATAAGTTGAGAATGAATTGTAATATTTATCTTTTTCATTCACACACTATAATAATTTATAACAGAGTATCCACTTCCGATTCATAGTTCTCCGAACTTCCACCTCTTACAGAAAAAAATAGGCCCTGTATGTGTTAAGTGACATCTATACTTTAAGCTGAACCTGCTACTTTTTGCTACTTGTCATACAACTTAAATATACATGCATAAACAGGAAAGTAGACTATTCACTCGCGCAGTGGCCAGGATTCACAAAAAGTGGCGAAATCTCGATTTTACAAAGAATGTGTCTGAAATTTGGCATGAGGGAGTTTTTGGGGTCCTTGATTTCGAATTTGACGGCAAAAATTACAAATTCAAACTGGCGGATACCATTGCATTTTTTACATATTTGCTTGAATCTTGATATAAGGGAGTTTGTGGGGTCGATCATTTCAAATTTGACGGCAAAAAATTACAAATTCAAAATGGCATATCCCAGGAAACAAAAATCGATTGAATACATTGGAATCGGCATTATAAATTTTTTGAATCGGCATTTTTAAAAGGTATTTGCCGATTGCGACCGACTGGTTACTAAAATTGATGTACCGGATGTGACTGATCGAAAAATGGCCGCTTGAATGAGACGAAACATATTCTAGAATCTAGGTTATGCCTGTGAAAAATAAAAATTTGAATAAAATCCTTTCGGATTTTATACCATAATCCACTGTTTTATTCTGTCGGATCCTCGAGCATTCATTCCTTTTGATAATTATGCAATTTTATGGACGGCAAGGAAGACGACGCTTTTCGGTCGAGACGGCTAAGTGACGCCGAACTGAGCATATAGTGTCCTTATTTTCATAAAAGGCCACGATTTCATGTCAAAGAACACTTAATTAATTCTCCACCAGAAAGTTTATATTAATGTAATGTTAAAAATCACATCACACGAAACGAATGCTCGAGATAATGCTCTTGGAGCACCACGCCAACTGACACCAACGACCGAACGCCATTGCCTCTTCGTACACTGTTTTCAATATCTCAGCTGATATTGCAGATTTTATAATGAATTGATAATGCATGTTAATTTATAATGTACGAATATAATATCAACAACGATTCCTCATATTTTTATAATGATACTTATATCTTAATAATTTAAATTGTCAACATTTTCTTATTTAAATCCACTACAAGCTACCTTTATCGATTCACTTTCATTCAAATGATTATAAATCTAATCGACCTTTTAGTATTCACTGAATAAAACTAGACATTGCCGTTTCATTGACAGAAATGAGCAATCTCAAGTTTCCTATTGGATACAACATCCACCATACTCTGTTTTATAGAGATTTCAACCAATTCATATGCCCCACAGTGGGCTAAAGTGAAAATGTTCGTGACAAAATCATAGAACTTTTGACAGGGATGACCCAGAGGGATGCATTTTTTTAGATTTACAGATGAATAACTACAGAACAAAGGAAAATATG
Source organism: Andricus curvator (assembly GCA_932195095.1). NCBI lineage: Eukaryota > Metazoa > Arthropoda > Insecta > Hymenoptera > Cynipidae > Andricus > Andricus curvator. The sequence continues at coordinate 380,356 of CAKNYM010052832.1, forward strand.
GAGAAACTGAATATATATATATATATATATATATATATATATTACCTTGAAAATCCAGGTTAAATTTGACATTTTTCGACAAAAAGTTGTATTATTGGATACCATGGGCGCTCAGATATTATATTACATATGTTACACATATATTCTAATAGATTTTGTCATGCTGAATCCAAATATGGGCTTTAAATCAACCTAGGACTTCCTGTTTGTAAGAAAAATGCATTTGAATTAAATGTCGATATTCAAAATGGCGGACCAAATATTGCAGACAAAAATTGTAAGACCGAGCCGATATGACTGCAAATCACTTTAGGGGGGGTTTTCGTGTCGCTGATTTCGAATCTAAGGTCAAAATTCAAAATAAAGGATCCAATGTGGCGGAATGTCATTGTGAGAATATAACCGATTTCATTAAAAATCGCTACTTGGGGTTTTTGCAGGTCGTCGATTTCAAATCTAAAGTGAAAATTAAAAAGTTTTATGATTTGAATTTTCATGTTAAATGTCTGATGCAATATTGCATCAGAGTAGTAACGATTTTTAATAAAATCGGTTATATTCTCACAATTACATTTGGCCATATTGGATCCTTCATTTTGAATTATGAAATTTTGACATTAGATTCGAAATCAGCGACCCGAAAACCACCCCTAAAGTAATTTTCAGTTATATCAGCTCGGTCTTACAATTTTGGTCCGCCATATTGGATACGCCATTTTGAATGTTGACATTTTGACTTTCTATTCCAATTCGACGACCTCAAAACCTATTTAATACGACAAATAGTCAAATTTACGTTAGTGGAAATCATTCATGCCATGAAGGCTTAAAACAGATCATTCAATTGCATTTTTTTACAAACAGGTAGCCCTAGGCTGATTTAAAGTCCATATTTGGATTCGGCATGACGAAATCTATAAGAATATATGTGCAACATATCTAATATAATATCTGAGCGCCTGTGGTATCCAATGATACAACTTTTTGTAAAAAAATGTCAAAATTAACCTAGATTTTCAAGGTCAAAAATATATATTTTTAGCTTCTCCGTATTTTCCTCTATTCTGTAGTTATTCATCTGTAAATCTAAAAAAAATCCATCCCTCTCGGTGACCCCTGTCAAAAGTTCTACGATTTTGTCACGAACTTTTTCACTTTAGCCCACTGTGGGCCCGTGCAATTAATTAGAAAACGCTTATTGGAAATATTTGAGGTAAGTCGATCCGATTCGACTCCATAGAACGAACAATCCTTTAAATCCTAACTCACTGATTCACTGCTGCCTACTCAGTTGACCGATCAAAATGTTAACAAACCGATAGACCGCAATTTGCGTGAAACGCATTCTTAAATGTTCCAGATTATCTGGAACTTGGTACCAGGAGGTTTTCGGAGTCGTTGATTTTGAATTTGAAATAAAAAATTACGAAATTTAAAGTGACGGATCCAATATGGAGGTCAAAATAAAAAGAATTTAATATATTTGTCAGAAACTTAGTATAAGGGAGTTTTTGGGTCTTTGATTTCGAATTTAACGTCAAAAATTACAAACTAAAAATGGCATATCCAGTATGGCGGATCTAATATGGAGACCAAAACTGCAAAATTTTCATATATTTGTCTCAAACTTGGTATGAGAGAGGTTTTGGTGTCGCTGATTTATGTGTGTGCTATAATAGGTTCACAATATTAAAATAAATAAAAAGAATATATTAGGCAAGCGTACCAGTAATGAGTTCAATCGCTTTATTGCATGCAATGATTTTAAATTGAGTGACACGAAAGCTTTTGACACTTATAAAATAAACTATTTAAAATTAAATTCCGTTGAACTGCAAAAAATTAAATTTTAAACTTTCATAAATGGAACGATTGAAAGATTTCTAGTTACAAAATATAAAACCACGCTATCATTTTCAAACCACTAAATTAAAAAATCAATAAACGAATCTTAAAATTTTCAAAATTATATTATTTGAATCAATATTGAGCTAGAAACATTAAGACTTGCACGATTGCTATTTTGTTAACTGATCACTTCATAAATTATAAGTTGAATTATTTTTATTTTAAATAGTTCAAAAGTCGCCTTTTAGAAGTTCTAAATATCTTTTAAAATTATGGATTTTGCCGGTACATACACTTACTTTAAATAATTTAAAATCATTTCAAGTCCTAAATTAACCTTTAATGACGTGAAAATAGCTTTCTGGAATGTTTCAGGCTTGAAAAACAAGAATGAAGGATTTTGGCGGGAGTTAGAAAAGTGGGATGTGATTATGATGAGTGAAACCTGGGCGGATGAGAAGGACTGGAAGGGGATGAAAAGGATTTTACATAAAGGTTATGTGTGAACAAGGCAAGATTCAAGAAAGGAACACGTCAAGGGTATAGGGATGGGGGGGGGGGGGCAATTGGAAAAGTCAAAATAACGGTGGTGTGTGTATATAGAAGAAGAGGGGAAGAGGAAGTTTGGAGAGTAATAAGGAGGTGGATGGAGGAAAACAAGGAAGAGTTGGTTTTGATAGCAGATGACTTGAATGCCTGGACTGGCGAGCAAGGGGGAGGGATTTGGGATGAAGAAAAGGAGGCTTATATAAGGAGCTCCCAACATAGGGAGACAGACCGGGAGGGGAGGAGGTTACTAGACGCAATAGGAGAAACAGGATGGTTTATATGTAATGGCAATATGAAAGGAGATGAGAAAGGAGAGATCACAATTATAGGTAAGGGAGAAACAGTAATAGACTACATCCTGGAGGAAGAAAGAATGAGGAATATGATAGGCAGTATGAATGTGGGGGATGAGATAGGGTCCGAGCACTTCCCGGTAGTAACTACACTGAAAGGTGGCGTCCGTAAGCGCGGCAGAGGGAGAAAAGAAAGAGGAGGAAAAAGGAACACGAAAATAGGAGTCTGGGGGGTAGAAATTTAAAAGAGTTTAAACCAAGAATGGAAAAGGAAAATGTTATGTATGAAAAAGAGGAGGGAGTAAACTCGTTAATTGAAATGTTGAAAGGGTCGATTGAGAAGGTAATGGATGAGATAGGTACAAAAAAAGGAAGAGAAGAGGGGAAGAGAGGCTGGTGGGACGAGAAATGCAGGGAGAGTAAAGAGAGAATGAAAGAGTGTGTAAGAAAATGGCGGAAAGGAGAAATGGAGAAAGCGCAGTACAACAGGAGAAAAAGAGAACATGAGAGGATACTGGAAAGGAAAAAGCAAAGGGGAAAGGAGAAATACAAGGAAGAAGTAGAAAAAGCGATCAAAGAAGGTAGGGTCTGGGATGTGATAAATATGGAAAGAGGAAGAAAGGGCGTGAGTGAAGAAATAGAAATGGGTGAGTGGACGGATTATTTCAAGGGACTGTTAGAGGTAGAACAAAATAGGATCAAAGGGGAAAATAGAAGGATAGTCCAGGGAGAAATAGAGGAATGAAACAAAATAACAAGAGAAGAAGTGGATGAGGAAATAGATAGACTAAAAAGAAACAAGGCTATAGGAGAGGATGGTATGGAGAACGAAGGGATAAAGTATGGAGGAGAAGGGGTTGGCGAAGGGATGTGGAAGATCTGCAACAAGGTCTGGAAAGCAGAAGGGTGGCCGGAGGAATGGATGACACGTCTGGAGGGCAAGAAGGTAGAGGAGTACAGAGGAATCACTCTCATGCCAGTGGATTATAAAATATATGAAGAAATTCCAAGAAAAAAGTTAGAGAGTCAGATAGAAGAGAAATAAAGTATCCCACACAATCAGCCGGGATTTAGAAAAGGGATGGGGACAATAGATAACATTTACGTACTCAACTACTTGGTTAACAGAAATTTAGGTAGAGGGAAATTAGTCGCCTTGTTCGTAGATTTCAAAGCAGCTTTTGACTCAGTGAATAGAAAAGTGCTATGGCAGGCAATGAAAGAAAGGGGAATAGAGCAAGGGTTGGTGGAGAGGATAAAGGAAATTTTTATTGAAACCAGAATTAGGGTGAAGATAGGGGGAAAAGGGAGAAGTTTTCTGGACAGGAAGAGTTCTAAGGCAAGGATGCCCGTTGAGTCCACTAATCTTTAATATACTGCTGGCAGACTTAGAGGAGAAGCTAAAGGAGGAAGGGAAAGGGGGAACGATTTTGGTTAATAGCTAACTATACTATCTAGCATACGCGGACGACGTAGTTCTGTTAGCAGACGATGAGAAGGGGATGAACCTGATAATGAGAATTTTCGAAGAGTATGTGGGAACAAAAGAACTGACGGTAAACGTAGGGAAGACCAAGGTGATGTGCTTCAGAAGTAGACAGACCAAAATAGGTTACGTTTGGAAGATGAACGGACAAACAGTGGAAAGTGTGGAGTTCTGTTACTTAGGTTTTTGGTTTGAGGCAGGAGGGGGAAACGAGGTGCAGGTGAGGAAAAGAATCGAATGTGCGAGTAAAGTAATGGGCCAAGTATGGGGTATAGGAAAGAGAAGGTTCAATGACGATTGGAGAATGAGGGTTTGGTTGTTTGATGCGTTGGTTTGGGCGGTGTTGTGTTATGGAGTGGAGGTCTGGAGATGGAAGGAACATAGGAAAGTGGAAAGCATGCATGAGAGATTTATGAAATGGGTAATGGGGGTTAGTTGTAGTTGCCCAGGATACATGTTAAGGGAAGAATTAGGAAGGGAAAATATGGTAACTAGACAAATTAAAAGAACCTGGAGGTTTGAAAGGAAACTGAAAAGGGGAGAGGGGAGCAGAATAGCACAAGTATGCTTGGACGAAGTTCGGAACAAGGAGACGAGAGGCAATTTGGGAAATTCGAAATGGGAGGAAGAAAGGAAAAAAATGAGAAGGGTTTCTGATATACAAGAAGGGGTTCTGGATTGGCAGAACATAGAATTAGAGCTATTAGTGAGATAAAGAGAAGAGAGATGGAGAAAGCTTATAGATTCGAGGTACAATAGATGGTATATGATGGTCAAAGGGTTGACAGAACCAGAATATTTGCAAAAAATAAAAAAGGATGACAAATGGAATAGGGTGGTACGGTTTAGAATGGGAGAAGGAGTGAGAGATTGTAGATATTTTATGGATGAAGCGGACAATCTGTGCAGAGTATGTGGATACGAAATGGAGTCATAGGTGCATGTGTTACAGAGGTGTACTGGAGAGGAAGATATACAGTTGAGTGTGGATGAATGTGTAAGATGGATTTTGGATGGTAATGGACAGGGAGTGAAGTGGATGAAGAAATTGGAAGAAGTAAGAGAAAGCAAGGGAACAGGACAGAGCCAAACGGGTAATCCTATTAAAGGAAAGTAAATAGCAAAAAGTTTATTTCAAAATCGTGGAAAATCTATTTTTATGGTATGAAGAAACGGAAGCCCTGAAGGATCCCTCTTTTCTAGAATTATTAGTATTAATATTATTGTTATAATTATAAGTAATGCGAAACATTAGAATATAAGCAGCGGTTAAGTATGGAATGTAAATATATGTACAGGGAGCGGAGACCCTCAAACCCGTAAAAGGGATAAAAGTAATACTTTCGGCTGAAACAATATTTTAAATTTAATAAAAGCCTTTAATTATGAATCTATTGTTATGAAGTTATGTTTAAATTAAAAATAGTTCATAAAGTTTCAATTTGACGTTTATATTTTTTTAACGACTAATGCTTTCGAATAGGAACTGTTTACTTTTGAACGTTAAAAGTTGGAAATTCTTCAATTTTGAGCAGATTTAGAATCGTTTTGTCAAATCAATTATTGTTCAGTTTTTAAAACTTAAAGTACAGTTGTATTTTCAAAATAATTGAAGAATTTATATTTGTGGTTGTATACCATTAAGCCATTTCCCTTTCAGGGTAGGCGTGACACTACCCGATTCGGGTAGTGTTTCTAGGTGGATAGTTTTCTTGTAGTTATAAATAACTACAAGCTTGGGCTCACCACACCCATAATATGCCAACAGCACACAGTATTCTCGAATGGTCACCCATCCAAGTACTAACCGCGCCCAACGCTGCTTAACTTCAGTGATCTGACGAGAACTGGTTTTTTCAGCGTGGCATGGCCGTTGGTTAATCAAATAAAAATGTTTTTCGCAACAATTTTTAATTTTAAACCCCTTTATTTTTGAATTGTTTAATTCTTCAAGACTGAATTTTAAAAGAGTGCAAATAAAAGATTTTCGAATTACGCATTGTAAACTGAGTGATATCATAATTGAAAAAGATAGCAATGCAACTAATCATTTAAAAAACTATTGAAATCGAACTTGGACAGATTCTTCTTCTAGGCATTTGTAAAAATCCAGGGCAAGAAATAAATTCAGTCATTTCCTGGGTTTTCCCAGTCCTAAAAAATTCCCGGTTTCTCGGTCCAGCGGCCACCCTAATCAATGAATCATTGAATCATTCTCGTGATTTTCTTTATCTTTGAAATTAATTTTGTAAAATAATGAATTTTGAAATAATATAACAAAAATAATGCAAAACAAAGGATGAACAACAAATTTTAATGAATTGTTAAATGAATTTACTAGAAGTTTATTTTTTATTTCATTACTCCAAGATGCCCTAATAAAAAACAAAAATCCAATTGAAGCAATAGATACAAAAAAATGTGGTCAATAAATTTCATAAAAAATTTTTAAACAAGTCAGATGTTGGCATGAGCTTGACATTTAAATGACAACTTCATTAGTTGGAGAGATTGATGCAAGTTAGGCTCTCCTTCATTCAACAATGCGTTCATTCAAAGATGGTACTCCAATTTTCAGAAAATTCATCAGACGGCAAACTTGCGCTGACGTCAGATTCTAAACAAAAGCTACAAAAAAAAGGGTTAACGTTATGTGAGTAATCTGTGTAACACGGTCGACTGTGACCTTTATGGCAAACGCGACTTGTTATGTTCTTAGATAGGACAGCAGTGACTTTATAAATAGACTCTCCACCTTACGTTTATAAGCTACTTAAATTGGGCATGATTTCGACTCGCAAAATAAATTTCTTGTATCAAGTTGGTAGTTGGGCGTACACTAAACACAATGAACGATAAGAACAACACAATACAATAGCCTCGGAATGAAATAAAACTTTGATTGACGAAAGGCATGCACCCGGTAAAGGTAAATGTAAAGTTTCAGACGCTGAATGGAGACTGGTAGTTTGGAATGCTAAAGGGGTTAATAATCTTAAGGCTGTTGAAGCGGGTGCACAAAAATGTCAAAATCTGTGAAGCACTCAAAACTTACCATCAACCTACGATAATTCGGTTTTGAAAATGTATTTTGAAAATTTCCTTGACCCCGGAAGGGGTTCGCGGTGACAGGAGGGGGGTAAGTCCCTGGTTTCTCGAAAAAATACAGTAACTGCTTAAAAGTGAGCGTGAAATAGTGTAGCAACAACGTGAAGTGTGAAGAAAGCCGACTGACAGCTGATAGCACGGATAGCTCGACCGTACTGAATCGTACTACGAAAATGCCAGTCGGTAAAAGTCATATCTGCGTCTTGGCGGGAAATCCACATGTGAATAAAAAATGCAATTTGCGACTTTCTTTTTTTTAATGTTTATTGACAAGTCTGGATGACTGGCGAATGCAACAGTATGACTGCAATTTAAATAAATAACAAATTGTTTCTTAGACTAATAAACGTGGTCTCGGAAAAGGAAAAGTGTACAAGTGATATAAGGATGTCGCTGTGAACTCGCTGATAATGATCGATAATAGTTTTACAATTTTCTTTAAAATTATTTATTGAATTATTTACAAATCTCGTCTTGGCATGAATTATAATATATAGTTAAAAGTTTGTCATAAGGACAACCGCAGGATTTCGCCGGGAGCGGGTGCTAATCTGAAAAATTGCACCCGCTCCCAGCGAAATCGCGGTAAAATTTCAGCTGTAACCACGTCTCACGACCGTGAGATAGGTGGTTACAGTCTGCGACGAACTCAATACGATGGTCCGGCAAAAGTCTCGTGCACCCCGAGGACACGGAGCGACCCAAGGACGACCGCCTTCTGCATTTTCCCCGCAAGTGTCTCAGCATTTTTTTGACACGCAGGGATGCTTTTCAGGCTATTAACCAGTGAAACCTTGGCACTTCCAAGAGCGCCGATGATCAAGATGATTAGCTTAACAGAATATTCCGGGTATAACCGTCGCAACTCCCTTATAAGGTCTTTATACCTCTCTTTCTTTTCTTTCTCCTTGGCTGTGACGTTTTTGTCAGCTGGTGCCGAAAATTCGATAACGAACATGGTTCGTTTCTCGAAGTCAAGGAGAACTATGTCAGGCCTCGAGTGCGCAACAGAAACAATTGTCGAGAATATGAAGTTCCAGTATATGCGACACTTCTCATTTTCGACAATTGACTCTATTTCTCTAGGAGCGTTTAGCGGAGAGGTATTTGGGCTAATGCCATACGAGTGACAGAGATGGTAATAAAGCACTCTTAGTGCCGCATTGTGTATGTGTCCTAGATGCTCGGGGTGTGCATGACACGCTCTGCAACTATCATCGGGAATGTCTTGGCTCAAAATGTGGCGACGGTATGCTAGAGTGGGAATGACACCGTCTTGACATGCCAAAATGAAGCCCTCCGTGCCCGACTTCAATCCGGGTGATCTAAGGAAAGCAAACGTTAGCTCATACGACATCGACTGATCTTCCACATTTCTGTGGAAGATGCCGTGCATCCTCTTGTCGAGGAGCTGTTCGTGGAAGTCTTTCTCCTGTGCTTTCTTAATCCGGGCCTTCAGGAGTGAGTATTCAAGATGGATAAGATTTGATGCATTTTGCTCACCCCTAGTATTGAAATCAAGGCCGAGTGTTTCAGCAGCCTCCTCCGCTGCTTTGTACAGAAACGCCCCTTTTCCCACTTCTTCGTGTTTCCTGACCATTTTAAGAAGAGGGTCTTGTCCATTTGCAACTATATGTGCTGTACCCAGAATGAGTCTGTTGTGAAGACATTCAAGATTCAGTATTCCGCGACCACCTAGGCGGCGTAAGATGTAAAGTCGCGGAACAAAAGACTTAAGGTGCATGCTCTTGTTCATGTGCAAAACCTTTCGCGTCCCGATATCAAGGGATCTGAGCTCGTCCTTCGTCCATGGAACCACTCCAAATGAATAGAGTACTACCGGGACGGCAAGCATGTTCGTTGCAGATACTTTGTTTCTCGCCGACAGTTCGGAAGACCAAATCTGCCGGATGAGACGTTTGTATCTGCATCGGAGAGTATCCTTTATAGATGTCGCGTCCTGAATGCGGCTCTGTGGCACGCCCAGGTATGTATAGGTCTCATCAGCGCAAAGGTGTCGTATAGCGCTTCTGTCAACGAGCTCAGGATCTTCGGGGATGCCATTAAGTTTTCCTTTCTTCAAATTAACCTTGGCGCATTTCTCTAACCCGAATTCCATTCCAATCTCTTGAGTGTACTCTTTGACAATTTTCAGAGCTAGATGTAGTTTCTCTTGATTCCTAGCATAGATCTTAAGATCATCCATGTAAAATACATGAGTGACCTTATGCTTTCGGTTTCCAGGTTTTCCGCAGAGATACCCTTCGGAATGGCGAAGTGCGAGAGATAGTGGCAATAATGTGAGGCAAAAGAGGAGAGGGCTCATGGTGTCGCCCTGAAATACACCTCTCTGAAAGGTGATGCTGTTAGTGATCACACGATGTTTTCCAGATGAGATAGTAAATCTGGTTTTCCAAAGCGGCATTAATGTCTCTATGCACCTCACGATGTGTGGATGAACCTTTAGGCTTTCCAACAGACAGATGATAAGTCTATGGGAGGTTGAATCGAAAGCTTTCCGGTAATCAATCCAGGCCATCGATAGAAATCGCTGATAGTATGCTGCGTCTTTACAGACACATCTATCGATGAGCAAGTTCTCCCGACATCCCGCTACGCCTTTCTTTGAGCCACGTTGTTCATACATCTCTCGCCATACAGGTCCAATTGTCCGAACAATCCTATCATTTAGGATAGCTGTGAAGATCTTATACAGTGTGTTCAGACAAGTTATTGGCCTGTAATTCTTAGGGTCAGATAAGTTGCCCGTCTTCGGCAGGAGCACTGTGCGCCCTTCCACCAACCACCCCGGAATAGGCTCTTCCGACTTTAGATATGAGTTAAAAATTCGGGCCAGATGCTGGTGGGTTGAAGGAAACTTCTTCCACCAGAAGGTCTTGATGCCATCTGGTCCCGGAGCGGAATAGTTCTTCATGCCTCTTAATACGTTTTTCACCTCCTCGGTAGTGATAGGTGGGCATTCCTCCTCAGCTGTGATGAGGGCATTGCACAGCTCCTTGAAGCTGTTTATGTTCTTTGAGCCTTCTTTAAGTGGATGTTGGACTTCGTAGACTTCTCTCCAAAATGCTTCGACCTCCTCTGGTTTGGGCGGATGGTCGACAGTAACTGGAGGGTCTTGGAAGAGTCGAGATGGGTCAGACGAAAACTGTTGATTTTCTCTGACCCACCTCTCTCTCCGCTCTAGACTTCTCCTAGCGTCAGATAGTACTCGTATTCTGTCAACAATATGCTGCCTGATGGTCAGTAGCTTTGACTTGTTGATTGTGTGATGACGGATCCGCAGTTCGCGCGTGAACTGTCGAACCTTGGCAGTGAAAGTCCTGCCAGATGTTATGTAGTCAATCACACACTGAATGCGGGACGCGTACTGTCTTGCCCAGCCTATCTTTGTGCTAAGTTGATGCATTCGTCTTTTGGTCTTATGATCAACCGTTGGTTTTGTTTTACGGTTTGCATCTGCCAAAGTTCTCGCTGCATTGTACACACTACAATTGATAGTCCAGAGGTCGGATTCTTCGGAAAAGTCTCCACGAAGCTCATCATCCAGTTCAGTCAGATCTTTGGGCTTGGGAGAAACCTGAATGTTGATGTTTCTCCGGGTCTTGAAGCATCGTTCTCCCTCTATTGGATGCCTGTTCGAGGCTGGTCTCAGTGTCGTCTCTCTTTCTCTGTTGCCGGCTTGTTCTGGATGCGGTTGTGTAGGCGCTCCGCTTATATAACCCCTTTTCCGGAGGTCCTCGGCACGGTTTCGCAGCCGTTTTTGCGAAAAATCCGAGAGCTCTGGGTGTTTCTCGCACCACAGAGCATGCAGTCGCGCCATGTAACCTTTTCGTTCAGGGGCCATACTGGTATCATAGCACTCCAGCAGGTCGTCCCTGAGTCGATCCGTCCACTCAAAAGTAACGAGATTTCGCCGGTCAATCGCATTGAATCCGTCTTGATTGGCTCCCCCAACTCTAGGGTAGTCGGCATTGTTGTCCGACCCATTGTCGGGAGCCCTGCGCGTTCGATTGTTTTGAACCGCACTTCCTACAACTATGTTTGGTGTTGTCATTGTTGGTCCCACGAGCAGCTAGGGAAAAGGGTTAGTCCATCCTTGTAGAGCCCCGCGTGCAAGGATAAGGCTGATACTCTGAGAGGTCGCCCGGTATCCCAGAGTCACCGTTTGAGACACCACACCCAGGTGCCATTCAGCTTTCGGCACGGTTGTTACGCCTCCGCTTGGGGGTTATTCCTTCGGGACCATCCCTGGACAATTGTCCGCGACTGCTTATTAATTATTGTAACCATATTCAGCAGAAACCCTTGGTACAGGGACCCTCTATCCGCAACCCGAGGACGCGTCCGGTGGCTTTGTCATAGGCCCTTCGGTTCGAATCCCAAGGAATTAAAACCGAATACCGAATATTAAGATGGTCAAAATATATATATATATATATATATATATATATATATATATATGTATGTATAATTTAAAAAAAGAGTTAAACAACCACCGCAGCATCCTACTGAGAGCAACTTTCATCTAAAAAAAAATGTCAATAGCCCCCAGTAGAACCGAGGTAAATCACACCTATGGCCACGTCTCACAACCGTGAGATGAGTAGTCACAGGGAACGATGAAATCACAACCTCAGGCCGGCAAAACCCTCGTATGTCTTAAGGACACGAAGCGACCCAAGGATGACAGCTGTCTGCATCCATCTCGCAAGTGCCTTGGCATATTTTTGGCACGCGGGCATGGCTTTATGGTTACGAACCAGTAATAGTTTCACATCTCCGAGAGCACCTATCACAAGGACAATTACTTGCACCGAATATTTTGGGTACAGTCGTTGCAGCTCTCTTTTAAGGTCTTGATACCTCTCCTATTTTTCTTTCTCCTTTGCAGTGATATTGTATTCGGACGGACCCGAAAATTCGATCACGAATATAGTTCGTTTCTCGAAGTCTTGGAGAACAATGTCAGGCCTCGAGTGCGCAACGGAGACTGCTGCCCGAAAATCGTAGTTCCAGAAAATTTGGAACTTCTCATTTCGGACAATTGACTCCATCTCCCTTGGAGCGTTCGGCAGGGCAGGGTCGCGACCAACACCGAAAGAGCGACAAAGATGGTAATAAAGCAATCTTAGGGCCGCATTATGTCTATAGATATACATCGTTCCTGCGTGGGCTCCATGTCTAACATGATTTACCGCGGTTCTACCGAGAGCCGGTGTCATTTTTTAGATGGCAGTTGCTCTCAGTGGGACCCTGCGGAGGTTGTTTAACCCTTTTTTTTTAAATTGCATATATATATATATGATTCGGTTCCGATTCCTCTGGGCGTAACAAAATAGACTTGGTCCAATCTGTCGGCGTTGAACAAGGTATCTGCGAAGGTATCACCACACGTAAGATCATGCATATGCATAAAAGCTTGCATGTCAATTCGTCTGTTCCGCCATTATACATATACATACATACATACATATATATGTATAATTTAGAAAGTTAGGATAGAACCTAATAAATACGACATCATCCAGACTAATAGTTAAGATTTATTAAAAAGAAAAACGAATCGATTACGTTACGGAATAAGTTTAGGTTAAAAATACGTGAATAGTATAAACATTGCAAACAATAAATTTAATAGAAGAAGTAAGAAACGTATTTCATACCTGTTGAAAGATTTGTATTTTATATTTTTGTAATGAAACTATTGTAAAAAGACAAAAAATGTTTTATGAAAACTTCTATCTTCTAATCTTTCTACGGGTATGAAATCAGTTTCTTACTCCTTCTATTAAACTTATTGTTTGCACTTTGTTTATACTATTCACGTATTTCAAACCTAACCTTATTATATGTCTTCTAGAACTACCTATAAAGTTTATATTTTTCTAAAAGATATGGAACTCACAAATAAAGAAAATTAGACGGAATTTTTAAAACTGTTTTTAAGGTATTTTTTCTTATATTTTCATACATTTGTTCATTAAATTATATTGCTTCGTTCTTATAATTTTAATACGTTTTTTGTACAGATCTGATGAGGGAAACCAGCTGTGTTTCCGAAACGCAATCGATTCGTTTTGATACCTTGGGAATCGAACCGAAGGGCCTATGACAAAGCCACCGAACGCGTCCTCGGGTTGCGGATAGAGGGTCCCTGTACCAAGGGTTTCTGCTGAACATGGTTACAATAATTAATAAGCAGTCGCGGACAATTGTCCACGGATGGTCCCGAAGGAATAACTCCTAAGCGAAGGCGTAACAACCGTGCCGAAAGCTGAATGGCACCTGGGTTAGGTGTCAAAAAACGGTGACTCTGGGATGCCGGGCGACCTCTCAGAGTATCAGCCTTATCCTTGCACGCGGGGCTCTACAAGGATGGACTAACCCTTTCCCTAGCTGCTCGTGGGAACAACAATGACACCACCAAAACACCAAAATGTTGTAGATGCCGTTCAAGACAATCTAACGCGCAGAGCACCCGACAATGGGTCGGCAAACAATGCCGATCAGCCTAGAGTTCGGGGTGCTGAAAATAATTTAGATGGAAACACGACGACGAACTTTATCTGACGATAATTTATGACGAACTTTATGGTGCCTATGCACACTCTGTGGTGCCAGAAACACCCAGAGCTTCAGCACGTTTCGCATGAGTCTTTGCGAAATCAAGCCGACTACCTCCGGAAAAATGGATAAATACGCGGAACGCTTCTCCAACTGCTGCTTTATCAAGCTGCAGAAGAAGATGAGGAAGCGACATTGAGACCAACCGCATAAAGCCGGCACCTTCTGAGAGATGATCGCAATTTCATTACAAGAAGGAACATTAACATGCGAGTTCCTCCTAAGCCCCAAGATCTGGCTGAAATGGATGCCTTTCTTCGTGGAGATATCTCGCAAGAGTCCGACCTCGGGACCATCAATTGCTCAGTTGATGGTGCTGCGAGAACTTTGGCTGATTCAAATCGAAGGCTGAAACCGACGATATATCAAAACACCAAAAGATGCTTGCATCAACTGAACAAGAAGATTGGATGGGCAAGACAGAATGCGTCCCGTGTTCAATGTGTGATTGACTACATAACATCTGGTAGACCGTTTACGGAAAGGGTTTGAAAGTTCGCCCAAGAACTAAGGATCTTGAATCACACACTAAACAAGTCAAAGCTGCTGACAATCAAGCAGCATATTATTGACAAAATAAGGCTATTATCTGACGCAAGGAGGAGAATACAGAAGAGGGAGAGATTGATCAGGCAGAATGAACAGTTTCTGGCTGACCCATCGCGCCTCTTCAGCGATCTACCTGTTTCTGTCAAAAATCCAGCCAAGCCCAAGGAGGTAGAGACTTTTTGGAGAGAGGTGTACAAGATCCCGAAAACACTAGAGTTGAAAGAAGATACTGACAATATCATCCGCTTCAAGGAGTTTTGCGACAACCTCATAAAATCTGAGGAGGAATGTCCATCAATCACTGCCGAAGAGGTGAAAAAAGCACTTAGAGGCACGAAGAACTTTTCCGCTGCTGAACCAGATTGTATCAGGAACTTTTGGTGGAAGAAGTTTACTTTTACACACCAACATTTGGCCCGCATATTCACCTCATATTTAAAGTCGTAGACGCCCATTCCGCAGTGGCTGGTGTTAGGACGCACTATACTCCTGCCAAAAAAAGGCAACTTATCCAACCCAGAGAATTACAGGCCAATAACTTGTTTGAACACGCTGTATAAGATCTTTACAGCTGTCCTCAACAACAGGATTATTCGACGAATTGAGCCTGTATGGCGAGAGATGTACGAACAACGTGGCTCGAAAAAAGGTGTAGCAGGCTGTCGAGAGAACCTGCTAATTGACAGGAGTGTCTGTAAAGACGCTGCAGCCCATCAGCGCGTCCTGTCAATGGCATGGATTGACTACCGGAAAGCTTTCGATTTAACCTCTCACAGACTTATCATCTGTCTGTTGGAAAGCTTGAAGGTACATCCACACATAGTGAGATGCAGAGAGAGATTGATGCCTCTTTGGAAAACTAGATTTACTATCTCATCTAGAAATTAATGTGTGACAACGAACAACGTCACCTTTCAGAGGGGCGTTTTTCAAGGTGATGCCATGAACCCTTTGCTTTTTTGCATCACACTTTTGCCTCTATCTCTCGCACTACAAAATTCTCCTGGATACCTCTGTGGCGACACTAACCAGCGCGAGCATAAGGTCACTCATGTATTTAAATGGATGACCTGAAGATCTATGCCTCTGGTAAAAGCAAACTTCAAACTGCTATAAATATTGTCAAGAACTGCACAGGAGAGATTGGGATGGACTTTGTCTTGGACAAGTGTGCCAAAATTCATCTGAAGAAAGGAAAGATTACTGGCGTTCCCAAGGACCATGAGCTTGTGGATATAAGTGTTATCAGACATCTTAATACTGGAGAGACCTATACATACCTGGGCGTGCCTCAAAACCGCATTCAGGACGTACCGTCAGTGAAGGAGTCTCTCCGAAGCAGATACAAGCATCTTCTTCGACAGATTTGGTCTTCCAATCTGTCGGCGTTGAACAAGGTATCTGCGACTAACATGCTTGCCGTCCCGGTTCTACTCTACTCGTTTGGGGTAGTTCAATGGACGAAAAACGAGTTTAAGGCCCTTGATGTCATTACACGTAAGATCATGCATATGCATACAAGCTTGCATATCAATTCGTCAGTTCCGCGATTATATATTTCACGCCGTCAAGGTGGACGCGGACTTCTGAATCTCCAGTGTCTTCATAACCGGATTGTTCTAAGTACAGCTTACATCGTTGCGAATGGCAGAGATCCTCTCCTAAAGATGGTCAGGAACCAAGAGATGACTGGCGAAGGAGCGTTCCTTTACAAAGCCGCGGAGTAAGCGGCCGAGACCCTTGGCCTGAATTTAAACATCAGAAGTGAGGAAAGTGCATTACTTCATCTAAATGCTTCACTTCTAAAAACCAAAGTGAAGAAAGCAGAGGTTCACAATTTTCACCAAGAGCTACTCGACAAGAAAATGCACGGAAACTTTCACAGAAATGTAGAAAAACAGTCCTTGTCGAAGGAGCAAACTTTTGCTTTCCTCAAATCATCAGGGCTTAATTCAGGTACAGAGGGTTTTATTTTTGCATGCCAGGACGGTGTAATTTCCACCTTAGCATACCGTGAGCGCATTTTATGTCAAGAAGTTCCCAGTGATAGGTGCAGAGCGTGTCATGCACACGCTGAGTACCTAGAACACATAGTATCAGGGTGTCCGACCCACGCGAGAACGATGTATGTCTACAGACATAATGCGGCCCTAAGAGTGCTTTATTACCATCTTTGTCGCTCTTACGGTGTTGGCCGCGACCCTGCCCTGCCGAACGCTCCAAGGGAGATAGAGTCGATTGTCCGAAACGAGAAGTGCCAAATTTTCTGGAACTACGATTTTCGGGCAGCAGTCTCCGTTGCGCACTCGAGGCCTGACATTGTTCTCCAAGACTTCGAGAAACGAACTATATTCGTCATCGAATTCTCGGCTCTGTCCGAATACAACATCACTGCAAAGGAGAAAGAAAAAGAGGAGGGGCATCAAGACCTTAAAAGAGAGCTACAACGACTGTACTCAAAATATTCGGTACAAGTAATTGTCCTTGTGATAGGTGCTCTCGGAGGTGCGAAACTATCACTGGTTCGTAACCTTAAAGCCATACCCGTGTGCCAAAAATATGCCAAGGCACTTGCGAGATGGATGCAGAAAGCTCTCATCCTTGGGTCGCTTCGTGTCCTCAAGACACACGAGGGTTTCGCCGGCATGTCGTTGTGATTTTGTCGTTGCCTATGACCACCCATCTCACGGTTGTGAGACGTGGCCATAGGTGTGATATACCGCGGTGCTACTGGGGGCTATTGACATTTTGTTGGATGGCAATTGCTCTTAGTGGGACCCTGCGGTGGTTGTTTAACTTTTTATTTTAATATATATATATATATATATATGTATGTATATATATATATATAATTTAAAAATTACTTGAATGTATATATATATATATATATATATATATATATATATTGTAACGAGGTTTTCCAATCACCGTGTACAACCCGTTAATCACGACCTGGCCGGGGGTGACCCAGGATGGAAAACCAGGTTACTTAAATAAATTGTGGCTGCCACTTACCTATTAGCCGCGACACCAATACCGGAGTACGCCGAGTCCGTGAGTCACACCCTTCTGACTCACGAACAACCCACGAAGCTTGTTGAATTTAGTGTTTACCGGCGCCAGATAGGGATGACCCTATCCGAGCCCCGTAGGAACCGGTCCGGTCGCGCTCAACAGATCGGCCAGCTTGCCCTTAATATTACATGAGACACACAAGAGGGGGTGGGAATCGCGTGAGTGAGAGAGAAGTTTACTCTTTTTATAAGAAAAAAGAATAAAAATAAACAGTTTAATCAAAATCCCTTATACATAATAACTAAAGTTTACATTCACGCTGCGTTCAGCGAATCTACGCCCGGAACCGACAGACCACCATCCCATGAAGCAACCTGTCACATTCGTCGTGGCCGTCCGAGGCACCCGCGTTTACACTGCACCATTTCGTGCGTCCATCGTCGTGCATCCACCCACGGTTCGGGTTGAGGGACGCCCGCCTCGATTATCTATCATCGGGCTCTGAGTCGGGCGTGCCTCAGCTTTCCGGGTGGCGAGGGGGCCTCGGAGAACCCACGCGGCACTGACTCTATCTATTGTTCGCTAGAATCTAACACTAGCCCGTAGGCCTCAAACAAAGCGGGCTGAGAACAAATTTCAAAGGGTAAGGAAGTACCACCTACCTTGCAGCCACCTCGCAAGTTCTTCTTTTCTGTCTCCCATGTCCAAATTTTAAAATAAGCCTTTTCGAAAATGTCTAGTTTCCGGTACGTCCGGCCACACCGCTGCCAAGCCAAGAGCACAAGTGTCTTGCGATGCGTGCTTTCCTACGCTTCCTCCCGTTGCTTTCCTTTCGGCCCGCGTTTCTCTGTATCGAGGCTGTTGATTGGTTGGTTGCAGTAGAAACGGCTTGCCTGTCGTTCTCGGCCAATGGGTGTCGTCGTACCGCCGCTGCTTCCTTATTGGGTCGGTCGACCGGAATACTCGTCTCCCCATTGGTCTTCCCCATCCTAGTTCCAACATGGCCGTCTTCTAGTTACTTCAGCATGGCTGCCTCTCCGTTGCCTTGAATTGGCCGCCTTCTAACTACCTTGACATACCAGGTACTCTAGCCACGTAGTATAACAGGGTTGGTTCGGTGTCATACGTACTGTCTACCACGTTACGAGTGATGTTTAACGGTGTGACAGGGCAGGGTTGGTTGGTGTCCGCTTCGTATAATCGTCGGTGCTGCGAGTGGAGCTTGAAGATGTGGCATAGCAGGGTTGGTTTGTCCTGACCCGATGATCCACCTGGTACCGGTACTTGCCGCTGGTATCGACACTACTTGTCTTGCGTTGACGGCGAAACATGGCCGCCGACTTCGGGCCCCCCACTTAACCGGTGCAGCGTGATCGCCGGATGCAGTGGTAACCGGACGGTGCTGCCCTCTCGGTACTTGCGCGGGACTGCTGCGCTGTGTCGGTGGTGTCTCCTCTCGTACTGGGTGCTTGGTGGCTACTAGGTTGGCGACTGTACACGTCGTCTGCACTATGTTTACCACCTGTCAGTTCTGTCAATCGTATGATCGCTAGTCTAGCTATCTGCGAATGCTTTGGGAGGTCTGTGGTCACTTAATACTTAACTGTAAGGCTAAATTTACTTAGGTGTTACTTAGTCTAAACTTGACTCTTGGTTGGACGGTAAGTTTAATATTTTCCAGTTACTTTCAGCCGTCCTTTCCTCCCTTTCGGAGGTTAGGTACGGCTTCGGCGAGTCCCGGAAAGTAGTTTTACATCTTTCCAGGTTTCGTCTACAAAACTTCATTACAATATATATATATATACAGGGTGTCCAAAAAGTCCCGGGACGGCTAAATATTTCCTCAGGCAAGATATTTTTCAGGGCGGTAAAGGTCATTCTTGAAGGAACTTTCAACAAGGAATTCAATGGTGACCTTTATTTTGATCTTGACCTTCACGGTCATTTCAAGGTCAAATTGATTTTTTTAAATGGGAACCTCTATTTTTGACCCCGGGAACTGAGAGAGCGGAAAATTTTACGTCCAGATATGACCGAGGAGGGAAGTTAGGAAATTGGAAAGCCGAGAAGAAGGTGAAACACATTGAAAGACCTTTCATAAAAAAATGTAAAAACTCTTTATTACCACTTACAGCTGCGATGAAGATGGCCAGGTCGTGGCGAGGCACTGGCGATCGGGTCACTCTCGTAAGAGCGTAGAGGCGTAGAGTGATAAGAGGTGCGAAGTTCCGTGGATGCGGAGATGGTCCGGAGAAGGTTCGTTGAGAGGTCAGGAGCTTCCTTCGGGATCGACTCCAGGGCGGGAAAGCGAGAGCACACACTAGCACTAGCTGGAAACGGTTAACGACCGAACGAACGAGCAGAGACTGAGCAACTGCTGTACCGTTGCTCGGGACTTCGGGTCCCCTCGGGGGATTCCGTTCCGTCTCGTGTGCGGCCCGGCAACCCTTTCGTGCAGGGTCGTACCGAGTCCCGCGTTATGGTAACAATTCTGTATATACCTTTAATTTCCGTAATGTGATTGTCCAAGTCTGATATAGTATAAAAAAAAGGCATTTAAACAAAAGTTTGCAAATCTGCTGTTTTCCTCTCGAGGTTTGCTTTAATAATTTCAAATCTAGTCAATAACCATGTTTTGGTTTCATTAGTATGAGTAAATTTGTCTGTTGGAGTCTGGGGTTGTAAAGTTTTTCTCAATTTAAATTGTTTTTCGTTGTCAAAAAGGTTACATGGTATGTAAATAAATTTGAGTATCAACCTTCGCGAACCAAAAAACCCACCTCTCATCCTTAAAACTACAAACCAGCTGAGGGAAAGGAACACAATTTCTACTTGAAAAATTTTTCTTTTTCTCTTCACATCACTCCAATACCGATGATTTATATTTGCTGAATTGATATATTGATGATTTATATTTGCCTAAATTGATTTATTGATTATTTATATTTGCCTAAATTGATTTATTGATGATTTATATTTGCCTTTCAACTGAATTGCTAATGATTTGTATGTGCCTATTATTTGATATACTGATGATTTATGTGCCTGTACATGGATATACCGAAATGTGAATTTATACGTGCCCACGAAAATTTAAATTACTGCCAATTTACTTGTGAATACGGCCCGTATATCCGAAAATTATTGTGTGTCCGGGTATCGTAGCTCAGACGGAACGAATTACGCAAAAACCAAACCAAAATTGGAAATTAAAATAAAATCTCTCTCGCGAAAAACGAAACCTGTTTCGATCCGGGATCGAAAGAATAGGAATAAAGTTAATCCTCAAAATAAAACAAAAGGAAAAGTCGAAAATCTCATGGGATTTATTATTATTGAAAAGTAAAAATTTAGAGTCTGAAAAAATAAAAGAGGGTAATTCGAAAAAAAGGAAACCTGGAAAAATGGAAAAATAACAGATTTTGATTCGCATTAGAGATCCCGAGCGTCGAACGAAACGAACCACTTAACCGCGCAAACAAGTTCGCACGTGCAGCGAGCGATACACGCGAGTCGCGGCAAGGTCACGCGACGTATCTCATAAACAAAAGGTCCTAGAAAGAAAATAAACGTATTTTCGAACTCAGTAACCAATTAATATCTAATTAAAATTTTAACTAAAGCCTCCGAATGAAATGAGAATTTTAAATTAAAAGGACACCTTTGACAAAGGTATGCAGAGTGTCCCAAAAAGGATAATTTAAATTTGATCTAAAATAAATGGAACTCAGGTCGGGCAAAACTAAAAACATAATGACTGACCCAACTACAATGGAAAGCGACCACGAAAACCTAGATTTGGAAGGTGCGGCCGCACTTCCAAACCAAAACATTAACCTGACTAACGAGACGCACCAAAGTAGGGGAGCAATCCCAAAACTAATTAACAGATCATTAGGTCGCGGTAGAGGTCTCGCCAGGAAAAACAGAGAAATCCCAACAAGAAAAATACAAGACAAAGACAAAATTACCCCACCAACAATTACAGACCTAACTCAAACTCAAAATAAAACCTTTGACCCCATTGACAATATACTCTTTTGGGATCATGAAGATCTACCTAACTTAGACGGACCCTACCCCAGAAACCAAGCAAGACAGGAAATAGATAACAAAACTTTCTGTTAATGAATCATGACGGACTGGCGTGGGGTAGCGAAGGAATCACGTTTGGTCATGTCAAAGTCGACGAAAAAAGGAAACAAGACAATTCATCACCGTTATTACTGAAAACTTCAAAATACCTGTTATCGAGTTAATCCAAAATACTGGTTCCTGAGCCTACCCAACAAGTTGCTCCTTTTGTACCCAAAAAAGGTTTTGGGTTGTTGGAGAAAATTGGCACAGATGTAGCCTCCGGAAGCTACGACCACGATCGTTCACCGAACGATCGATCCCGACGCGACCGGAAGCAATACGTCATCCGACTCGTCACTTCCCACAACACCAGAAGATGATCGAGACGGGAAATCACTGAACAAGGACTCAAACAAAACTGAAAGTAACACTGACTTTAAATTGAAGGACTTAACTACTTGAATTTTCTATAAAGGCCACACTTGATTTCAAATCGTTGCCACAAATTATGAAGGAATCATGAAAGAATCAGGGGACCGAGAAAGAAAAGAAACACAGACTTTAAATGGACGGGCACAAATACCCGTATTGTCTACAAAAAACACTGGATTTTCAATCGTTGCGATAACCGAAACTGGCTATACTGGCTTACACCTTGATGAGTACTGAATAGCCCGGAAAAGCTCCCAAAACTCCACAAGGGAGCTTCACGCCACTACCTGATTCCCCACTCCAACGAAAAGGAAAGCGCCTGAAACTCAAAGAACAGAGAGAGAGACCTACAAGGATAATGAGCACTGGGCGAATACCATTTGATTACCAATGAGACCTTAAAGGTCACTCAAACAAGAATAACAACATCAAATAAATTATTAACACTTTCGATTGCGATTCCTTTTTGGAAAACAACACACAGTTCCTTTTCGAAACGGACGAGCTTCTAGAAACGATAGAATTCAATGAATTTATGAACAAACAAAAAGAAAGATTTTTTAAAGAAAGGGGAAAAAGGGCAAATAATTTAGGAATTAGACTGGACCCGCCAGAAAATAGTTCATTCGAACATAGAAAGAAAATAATAGAACCAAATACTAGGAAAAATAGAAGCGAAACTCATAACAGACAACCCGTTCAATTTAATTTAAGGAAAAGCTCAGAAGAACCTCGATTAACCTCTAACAATAATATCGACAATTATAACGAAGTAAGAAATAATAACTTGAAATTACAATATACAGACGACAACGAAACAGTACAGGACAGAACAAACTCAAAACAAAACAAACGACATAGACTCTCGACAACAAGAGAAAGGTCAAACAGACACTCTAGAATCCATACAAATAATACAAATACTGACAGCGAACCTGAAAATAATTTGAATAATGAGACAATTCCAGCAACTTATTTTCCTTTCGGAATGATCCAAACACCCTTCCAAATTATGAGTAATTGGCCAATTAAATTCCGTAATAATAAAGACGATAGTCCCGCGAATTTCCTGGAAGAGCTACAAAGATTTAAAAGGGGGTGCAAAATAAATGACCGTGTCATTTTAGAAAATTTAGACGCCCTACTAAGTGAAGACGCAAAATATTGGTGCGAGATAAACAAAAATTCCTGGAGACGTTTATCTGATTTTTTCGAGGATTTCAGAAACGCTTATATCGACGAAAGATTTTCAGAAGAAATAAGTCAAAAAATTAAATTTTGCAATCAAAAACGAACCCAAGACATACACTCGTATCTAACGGAAATTAGAAAATTATTCACAAAATTGTACCCTCGAAAAAGTCGCGAATGGGAATTACGCAGAGCCTATGAAAACCTTAGAATCGAATATAAAATGTATATAAAAAGAAATGATTTTGAAACTTTCGAAGAATTAGAAGACTTAGGAAAGGAATGGCAAACTGAGTTAGCCAAATCAAAAATTCGAGGGCAAGTGTTACAAATGACTGAACCTAAAATAGAGGATAAATTAGAACAAAAACGCAATGGCAGTAGTGGGGATAGAAATAGTTCGGAGAATAATAAAGATTTAAGGGAAAATAAAAACAATCAAAATGATAGCCAAAGTCAAAATAACCCGGGTAAAAAACCATACAAAAATCGATTCCCGTTTTCACCATTTGGATTCCCGTTCCCACCTTTTCCAAATCAATATCAACAAAAACTTCAGACCTAGATTTCCACCTAGATTTCAATCAAATAACCTACCCAGATTCACAAACAATAGACCCAGGTACCCTTACATGGAAAGAATTAAAGAAAGGGTGGAAGACCTGTTAGGTGAAAGAGAGGAGGGTATGGTGGTACTGGGTGGAGTGGGGGTAATGCAGGGTAGAGGAGTTGTGAAGGTGCTTTACTGGAACGTAGCAGGGGTAAAGAAGAAGGATGAGGAGTTCTGGAGGTATATCCAGGAATTTGATGTGGTAGGACTGGTAGAGACGTGGGTGGAAAGAAAGGAATGGGATAAAATAGAGCCAAAGCTGCCAAGGGGGTATAGGTGGAGACTCCAGGAGGCGGTCAGAGTGAAGAAGAAAGGAAGGGCTAGTGGGGGAATTATAACGGGGATTAGAGATGGATTAGAGGAAGAAGCTCACGGAGAGGAAGAGGAGGAGGGAGTGCAAATGAGGAAAGTAAAGATAGGAGGGGTACTTTGTAAGTTTGTGACAGTGTACAATAAGGATGGGATGGAAAGAATTAAAGAAAGGGTGGAAGACCTGTTAGGTGAAAGAGAAGAGGGTATGGTGGTACTGGGTGGGGACTTTAACGCGAGGATGGGGAGGGAAGGGGGCCTTTACAGGGAAGGGGAGAGCTTCGAAAGGAATTCGAAGGATATGTTAATAAATAAGGAGGGGGAGATTCTAAGGGACTGGATGGAGGATAGAGGCTGGGCGGTGGCAAATGGTATGGCAACTGGGGACGAAGAGGGAGAATACACATACGTAGGTAAGGTGGGGGTATCGGTAATAGATTATGTAGTTATGAATATGCAAGTGTGGGAGGAGATGGAGAGATTCGCAGTAGAAGGGAGGGTAGAATCAGACCATCAGCCATTAGGGTTGTGGATAAGGGGTGAGAACGGCGGAAGGCAAGGTGGGGAAGAAGTGTCGACGGGGGAGAGGGTTAGCTGGACGAGGGAGGCGATAGAGAAGTATAAGGAGCAGTTAGGGAAGGTACGCTTCGAAGGGGAGACGGTGGAAGAGATATGGGAGAATTTAAAAGAGAAATTGAAAGGGTGTGTGCAAAAGAAGGTATTTAAAAAGAAGAAGAAAGGAATGGTGAAGCCGTGGTGGGATAGGGAATGTAAAAAGATGAAAATGAAGGTGAAGAGGAAGTATAAGAAGTGGAAAGAGGGAACTGCGGAAAGGGAGGAGTACGTAGAAATGAGGAAGGGGTTTAGATTGATGTGTAAGAAGAAAGAACAGGAAAAGGAGAAAGAGCTGGAGGAGGAGTTAGGAAATGTTAAGACAGAGGGGGACGTCTGGAAGATAATAAATAGGTTTAGGAAGCGTAGATTCTTAGGGATAAGCGAGAAGATAGGGAGTGAGGAGTAGAGGGAGTTTTTTAAAGAATCATTCCAGGGCTCAGATTCAAGGAAGAGAGATGATGGGAGTAGAAGAACGGGGGAGGCAGAGATGGAGGAGTTGAATGACGAGGAGATAGAGAAACAGATAAGGAAGTTAAGAAGGTCAAAATCAGCAGGGCTGGATGGGATAGAGAACGAAGCATGGCTGTTTAGTACACAAGAGGTTAGGGAGAGGCTGAAGGAGGTAGTGAAGAAAGTATGGAGGGGGGAGGGATTCCCACGAGGGTGGAGAGAAGGGTTAATAGTACCTCTGTATACGAAAGGAGATAGGGATAGGCAGGAAAATTATAGAGGAATTACGGTAATGAATACGGCGTATAAAGTATACGCGATGGTGGTGGTGGAGAGGCTGCGGAAGGATGTCGAGGGGAAAGGAATATTGCCGGAGACGCAGGCGGGCTTTAGGGCAGTTAGGAGTACTATCGACAATATCTACGTTCTGCAGCACATTGTGGATAGAGAATTAGCGAAGAAGGGGTCGAGAGTGTACGCGTTTTTTGTGGATCTAAAAGGCGCGTTTCCGTCGGTGGATAGGGGGAGGTTGTGGGAGGCGATGGAGGATAGGGGAGTGGAGAGAGGCCTGATCGAGAGAGTAAGGGAGATATATAAAGAGACCAAAGATAAGGTTAGAGGAGGACAGGGGATTTCGGAGGGATTCTGGATGGATAGGGGATTAAGACAAGGGTGTCCGCTTAGCCCAACCCTTTTTGCGATTTTAATTCCGGATATAGAAAGTAAGCTGGAGGCCGGAGTAGTAGGAGGAGTCAGGATAGGAGGGGTTAGAATTTGGTCGCTAGCGTATGCAGATGACATAGTGTTGGTGGCAAAAAGCGAGGAGGCCTTAAAGGAAATGATGAAGAGGTTGAGAAGATACCTGGATAAGAACAGGTTAGAACTGAATGCGGAAAAGTCCAAGGTTATGGTTTTCAGAAAAGGAGGTGGAAGGCGTAAGGAAGGGGAGTGGAAGTGGAAGGTAAAGGCGGTGCAGGAGGTGAAACAGTTTGTGTACCTGGGCTTCTTGTTTCGGAGGAATGGCGGAGTGGATGGTCACATAAAAGAGAGAGTGAGGAGGGCAAATGTGGTGATGAGGCAGGTGTGGGGGTTGGGAAACAAGTTATTCGCAGATGATTTTGGAAGGAGAATGAAATTGCTTGACTCACTAGTGATGAGTGTCCTATTGTATGGAGTAGAGGTGTGGGGGTGGAAGGAAATCGAAGAGGTAAATAGGAGACAGGAGAGGTATATAAAGTGGACACTGGGGCTGGCAAGGAACACGCCTAATTATATTGTCAGGAGGGAGACGGGGAGAACGAGTGTAGGGATTCTAGCGGCGAGTCGGGCGTGTAAGTATGAGGAGAAATTTTTGGAAGAGGGGGGAAGTAAGCTGGTTAGGGAGTGTTGGTGGGAGAAGGAGAACAGGAGAGGGGGTGGGAAGATGGAGGTTGAAAGAGAAAGGTATTTTACAACGAATGGACTGCAGATGGATGAAGTGAGAAGGATGCATGAGGAAGGAAGGAAGGAAGGTATATGAGTTGGTTAAGAAAAACAGCATGGAGAGAGAGAATACAGCAGGGGAAGAGAGAATAAGAGAGACAAGGTTTAATGGGAACTATGTGTGGATTATGCCAAGGACGAGAGCGCAATATCTGTGTGAGAAAGGAGAGAAAGGAAGTCAGGAGCTTATAGCGAGGATGAGATGTGGGTGCATGGAGGGTTATAATAGGTTCTGGTTCGCTAGGGAAAAGAGGATGTGTGAACTATGTGCGAAGGGGGAGGCAAGAGTGGAGCATTGGTTGGAGGAGTGCGTAGAGGTGGAAAGGAGTGGGATAAGCATGGAGGTACTGATGCATGAAAGGGGGGACAGAAGGGCAGTAGCATGGGTGAAGGGAGTCTTGGGTAAGATGGAGAAGAAGAGAAGGAAAGAGGAAGAAGAATGGAGAAGGAAAGATTGTAAATAGAGGAGGAAGTAAATATAAGTAAATGTAAATATTGTAAATAGTAGATAAGTATTAGGGATTAGCCGCGGAGGCAGAGTTTGGTAATGCGAGGCAAAGCAAGAAAGTAAGGACATGCGTGCGAGGCGAGGCGAAGCGAGTAAGGCAATGCGATAAGAGCGAGCGGCGTTAGAGATAAGGTGTGGAAGGATGTTAGTTTTAAGGGTTAGATTTAAGAAAATTCTGTAAAAGAAGTGTAAGCAAGTCAATTTTTTAAGGCCAGCAGGCTAAAAAATAAACGTTTATCTATCTACCAACTGCTACCTATGTTCAACCAAATGTCATTAGGCTCGAATCAAGGTCAAAGGAACCCAATGATCGAATTCCCAAAAGAAAAAAATGAAAATAACTCAGAAAATAACGTCAAGCAAAATTTCGAAAAAACAAACTACGGTAACAAAAACAAAAAATCGTTTAACAATAATAGGGATCAACAAGAAAAAACAAGTTCCAACTTAGACAAAAAACAGGATTCAAATATAAAAACGAACGAAAACACAAATAACTCAAATTGTTATTATTGTGGCTTAACGGGACACTTTAAAAGAGAATGTCCGTACTATGCACAAAACCAGGGAATCTGGAGGGGCGGGTATTAGAACCAAAAATATTACAAACTAATACCGAAACGCCATAATATTTAAACTCGGATAAAGATGAAATAACAGAAACACGTTTTCATCTAATGACAAAATTCGGAGATACTCTATTTCGAATATTAGTGGATACTGGTGCCACACATTCGTACGCGGGCAAGGAGTTACTGGAAAAAATCCAGAATTCCAAAATTTCAATCCTTAAACCCGTCTCACGAAAATTAATGGTCGCGAACGGTGAAACGGTTGACATAATTGGACAAGCAGTAATCCCAATTAGAGTCGGTAAATATACAAAAAACGTAATGTTCAGCTTGGTCACAAAATTAAACTCCGCAGATATTGTAGGCACGGACATGCTAAAAGCCCTACGGATGACATTAAATTATCACTCGGAAACCTGGTGGTTATCAGGGAATCCCCCCACCTACTACCCCATGGAAGCTTATCCAAAATCACTCCGCACCCCAATAATCGAAAACAAACCCGAAATTAAACCTGACGTTACAAAGAAAAAGAATAAAGAAGGTAAAAACGTAAAAACTAGAACCGAGCCATCGATCAAAAAAGAAGAAAATAGGAACTTAGATAGCAAAACGAAATTCGGAGGTAGCGTTAACCTTAAAAGTTCTAGAGAGCTTAACAAAAATAGCCGGACGTCAAAAGATAGCGAAATCCCCCCACTACTTATCAATCCCAACCAATCCCAAAAAACAAAAAACGCCCAAATTCGAGTAAAAACCTCTACAAAGGATATCCCAAACCTAATGAGCATCCCTACGAGCAACAAATTCCAACCCTTAGAGAGCATCCCCACCCCCGACACTAGCGACGATTCGTGCATAGAAGACTCATTCAATTTAGATAAACCTAGAATTAGGAAAAAGGGCATGAAAAATAATTCAGGAAAAGTTTATCTTAATAGCGAATACGAAAAAAAAACAAGAATTGCGATGTTAATCTTTGGAAAAATAACAAAGTTACCAATCGGAAAAAATCGGAAACTGCATCTCAAAAAGTGAATGAGATATCAGAAAGGGATAATAGAAATCAATGGATTTATTTTAAAAATAAAGCGATTAAGTTAAATAATATTACGGATACCTTAGGAAAAATCAACGAACAAAATTATGGTTCGCCAGAATATTGCGAGGGTATTGTCGAGCTAAACGAAACCCAACAATCTCAACTAGAAAAACTTTTAGAAGATAAAATAAAAGTTTACCATGGAAAAGAGCATAGGGCGACTCATTTAACGAAACATAAAATTGATGTGCAGGGCCACGATCCCATAAAACAGCGATACTACCACGTGAGTCTCAAAATCAAAGAAATAATTTATCAAACAATTGATAAATTATTAGAACAGGATATAATAGAACCCTATTGTTCTGATTGGTCAAACCCTATAGTTATGATAAAAAAACCAGGGAAAGATTATAGATTCTGTTTAGATTTTAGAAGGGTTAATAATATTACAAAGAAGTACCTCTACCCAATCCCCCTCATGACAGAAATATTGGGCACTTTAAGATCAGCAAAATTCATTTCTAAAATTGATTTAAAGTTAGCGTATTTACAAATACCTTTGGAAGAAAATTCAAAACCTATAACACCATTCATAGTCCCTGGAAAAGGCATGTACCTATTTAAAAGGATGCCATTTGGTTTAACCAATGCTCCAGCCACTTTCCAGAGACTGATGGATAAAATCATCACTCCAGATTTAAAGCCAAACGTTTTTTGTTATTTAGATGATATCGTAATAGTGACACAGAATTTCGACGATCATTTGAAATATTTAAATATCGTATTAGACAAAATAAACGAAGCAAATTTAACGATCAGTCCGGACAAATGTGAAATCAAATACTTAGGTTTTAAAGTCAACGACAAGGACTCCAAATAGACGAAGAAAAAATACAACCAATCCTAGAATTTCCTAAACCTAAAAATATTAAACAATTACAGCGCATAATAGGGATGGCAAGTTGGTACAGAAAGTTCATTCCACAGAAAATTTAAGATCTTTTAACTTCAGCACCAATTTTGACCTGCCCAGATTTCACACAACCCTTCCTACTCGAAACTGATGCGAGTAATACGGGGTTAGGAGCCGTACTTACGCAAACAATCGATGGCGTAAATTACGTGATAGCAAAGGCGAGCAGAAGCCTAAACGGTGCGGAATCGCGGTACTCGGCATCCGAAAAAGAATGCCTAGCGGTAGTTTGGGCCATAAGAAAATTTAGGCCATATTTAGAAGGATATAGCTTTAAAGTAATCACGGACCACTTAGCGTTAAAGTGGCTCCATAACCTAAAAAACCCCACTGGCCGATTAGCCAGATGGGC
The DNA here is from genome assembly GCA_932195095.1 of Andricus curvator. Lineage (NCBI taxonomy): Eukaryota > Metazoa > Arthropoda > Insecta > Hymenoptera > Cynipidae > Andricus > Andricus curvator. The sequence continues at coordinate 410,465 of CAKNYM010052832.1, forward strand.
ATTAGAATTACTAGAATATGACTACGAAGTCATATATCGTAAAGGTAATTCAAACTTAGTCCCTGATGCGCTCTCGAGATGAGGAGAACCAGCAAAAAACATAGCGTTTGCGTTAGCTTATAGCGTAGAAAAACCAAAAGCGGAAGTTAACGACAAAACAGATGACTGGTACTCCACTAAATTCAGACAAGTGACAAAGGACCAGAAGAACACGAAAAATGGCGAATCAGAGATTCGCAACTCTATTTTTACAGAACTGACCCACTAAAATCCACCCTATTACCAGACTCAAACCCTTGGAAATTAGTCGTATCTCAAAAACTTAGACGTCAAGTTTTACGGGAAAATCACGACGAAACCCAGGCAGGACATTTAGGCTCAGAGAAAACTTACGCGAAAATTTCCGAACATTACTTCTGGCCAGGGGTATATTCGGACGTTATCAATTACGTAAAAAACTGCCAGACTTGTCAAAGAGTAAAACCGGGTAACCAAAGTAAAGTAGGATTAATGGGGAAAAGAATCGTCGAAGAACCATGGACCATGGTAGCAGCTGATATCATGGGACCATTGCCAATTTCAAAAAAGAGAAAAAACCAATATATTCTAGTGTTTGCAGACTTATTTACAAAATGGGTCGAAATAATACCGATTAAAAAAGCGAACGGAACAACGATAGAGTCGGAATTCCATAAACGTATCATTTCGCGTTGGGGGACACCGCGGATTCTTCACACCGATAATGGCAAGGAATTTGTAAACAAAATACTAAGAGACTTGACAGAAAAATTAGGTATCAGGCACACGAAAACGCCAAAGTACTACCGCCAAGCAAACCCAACCGAGCAATACAATAGGAAAATTAAACAAATAATTAAAACCTATTTAGATACCGACCACTCTACCTGGGACGAACATATAGATGACCCACGATTGGATATTAATACTAGTAAAAATTCATCAACACAATTTACCCCTGCGTTCTTAAACTTAGGTCGCGAATCAGAACCACTCCAGTCCCTAAGAAAAAATTTAGAAACCGACAACGAGATAGAATTCCAAGGTGTCGACAAATGGACTGATAGATTAAGAAGATTACAAATCATAAAAGACGAAGTCCAGAAAAACTTAGATGAGGCAAACAAAAGACAAGCTAATAATTATAACTTAAGGAGAAGACCGTTAGAATTTAAAGTAGGAGATAAGGTTTTAAAAAGGGTAACCAAATTGTCTAACAAAGCAGATAAAAAGGCAGGTAAGTTATACGACCAATATGAAGGTCCATTTATTATTAAAAAGAAAATCTCCCCAACAATCTACAAATTAAAAAACCTCAAGGGCAAAAGCATTGGAGAATGGAACATAAATTATTAGAAACTACAGACTGGCACATAGGCACACAAAACTAATCAATTTAGATTCAAACAATTCAAATTCAATCAACGACAACAAGGCAAGGGATCAGTAGCATAATACACCACAAACAACTGAATCCTTCCAAATACCTAGAAAAACTGTAACTCAAACAGACTCCAACGACAAATTAGACAGCACGAACTTTTCCCTTTTCAGCAAGATGAATCCGACAACCAGCTGCTACCTATGCCAAAACAGCATACAGGTCGAGAAATACGAGGAGCATCTCCCAAGATGCTTGGCCTGGAAGTGGTTAATTCTACGTTCTAAAGGGGCTACCGAAAAGGACCTAAAATACCACTCACATAAACACATCAGAACGACCATGAAAACATTAGAAAACAGCACAGAACCACCACTAGACATCAAAGAACAAATAGTAAAACAACTCAAATTAAAAGCAACGTTAAACCACTTAAAACAAACAAACAGAATAACCTGGGACAAATACGAGACATGTAAAAGGGAGCAAAGGGAGGCAAAATAATCGGAAAAAATGGAAAGACAAAGAGCCATCCCATGGGAAAGAGTACTCATATAACGGGAAAGACAGGACCAGTATAGAAAGGAACAGGAGAAAAAACAGAAAGAGGAAGAGGAACGATACAAGGAGGAATGGAGGAACCGTCGAGAGACCAGAGACAGGGAATACAGGGAATGGTTAAAAAACTATAAAAGGGAACAACAACAAAACCCACAAGAATAAGACAACACAAATTACTCTTCAACAAAGTCACTACATATTAACAATTAATAAAATGGTTATTTGACATCGGACAGTTATTTCATACTGTTCCATTGGGTAAAAAGGGAGTGTATCGTGATTTTTGGATCAAAATCGACAAATTTACTAGGTTATATGTTATAATTTAAAATGCACTACTCGTGGAATTACAATCTAATTGTCAATACCACACAAGAACATTTTTTTTAGTGCATTGTTAGCACACTATTATTCCTAAAGACGAATATATTACGATACTCCGACCATACCAATACCCTTCTATCAATAAAACCACTTAAAACCTAAGATACAAAAGCAAAAGATGATATAAACAACTTTTTTTTCTCTCTCCCTCCCTCTTCCCTAACCCCCTTTATTTTTTTTCAGAAACAGCAAACCCATGGATGAAAACTGGAGAACAAAGATGGAAGGGAGCACAAAAACACTCAGTATTAAAATTAAGGATAGTTCAGAGGGATTCCATTGCCAATTTTGCAAAAAGTTAATACCAACAATAATTTACCTAGTACACGACTCATTTTGTAACAACAGAACATACAGATACAGAAAAAATTTCACGACTCCAAACTCTAACAAACAAACTTATAGACAAGGGGGCTGGGAATCAATAAATAAAGAAATACAGAACCTACTACAAATAGAAATTGAAGAAACCGAAATAGAACTATATATCGAGGATAAAAAAATGGAAGACCTCAACAGCGAACTTAACAATTAGAAAAATAAAACAAGGTATACACCCGAACCCCCGCGGGGGAGGGGGGGGGGTGTAACAGAAATGTTACCAATCGGTTGCCTCGGTGCGACCCTGTAACCAAGGGTCGCCGGGCCGCACACGAGAGGGGTCGGAATCCCCCGAAGGGACCCGAGTTCCCGAACGGCAGCGCGCTTCCGAGCCAGTCTCGGCTCGTTCGCCAGTGAAAACACCCGAATTGTGAAAAGTGCTCTCGTCACCCCGCAACAGCATCCCATCACGGAATCCCAGATCCGCAGCGATTCTCCGCACTCTGAACCTACTTCGATTCCCAGAGGGAACCTTCAACTTCCGTCGCCCACAACTTATCCTCGCTAGGACACCGGCTTCCCGCCACGGACCGGCTTCCTATCCTGTAAGTGGCAATAAATGCCTTAATTTGTAACAAAGGTTCGTATTCAATGTGTTCACCCTTCTCTCATCGTCCTGATTCCCATTTTCCCTCCTCGGTTAGCACTCCCGCCGTCAAACAACGTACAGCAGGATGACTCGACCAGCATGCATTTATGAAGAAAATGTTCAACGCAAGAGTTGTAGCATTTTATACTCCCGATCGATTGGTGACTTTGACCTTGTCTATGACCAGAACCTTCACAAGGACATTTTCTTCAAGAATGCATGCCAGTCGAGTCATGCTGCTGCACGTTGTTTGACCTTGCCCTGACCTTTCCAGGTCAAATTTTCGATTTGTCAAGGTCATATCTGGACGTAAACTTTTCCGCTCTCTCAGTTCCCGGGGTCAAAAATAGAGGTTCCCATTTAAAAAAATCAATTTGACCTTGAAATGACCGTGAAGGTCATGGTCAATGATCAAGAGCACTGGGTAGGATCGTTCTCTCGACGGAGACGATTCTTAAAACGGGTAAAAAGTATGAAAAGGATACTTTATACAAAGTGTCGTTCTTAAGTTGAAGAAACTGTTTCCCTTTGAAGTTTTAAAAATAAATGGTTTAAAACTGAATCTACTTACAAACAAAAGTGTATTTTGTCACCACTCCTGAATCACCCTAGATTTACATTTAAAGTTTCAAGAAATCTAGATATTATTAATAACTAAACTGTTAAGTCAAACATTTCGGGGCTCGTCCGGGATGTGGGACGATTTGATGTCGGTTGGATTCAAATCTCAGAGCTCGGGCTTCTTAATTTATGTCAAACTCTTAACGTTTTTCAAATTCGTACTTTACGTACTCCTGAACTGTGTAGCATTAACCTTTTGAAAATTGTTCTGCAGTTTTTTTATCGAAAAGAGGATATTGTAACGTGTAAAATTTCAAATCGTGTGCAAGTGTTAGTATGTGCTCATGTAGATGAGTCGCACCTGTACAAGTTACACAACTTTCTACATACTCTCATGTACGAGGAAGTGTGCTCATGCAGACGAGTACACATTCTCGAGAAGATACTACGAGAATATGACTCAGTGCTTATTGTGCTGATTATCGCTATCTTAACACCTACCATGTCTGTCTTTCATTTGGAATTATCGATCGGCCAAATGTTATTTGGGTCTCTCGACAAATAAAGCCTGCCTGTTCAACAGTTGAGGGGATTTATGTTCCATCACAATTCTATTGCTGAGTGATCCTCAGTTCAAAGGAAGTTCATCATAATAAATTTAAATTAAAAATTCAAAGATTTTTCGGGTTTCAATCGTGTGCGAAACTATGAATGTTGCCGACGTTTCGTGAACATTGCAGTTCACTTCTTCAGGGCTGACCTGAAACTGGAGTTTCAGGTCATGTTGTTCTTAGGTATGCATTCTCTACGATGCCTGTGATTGGCCAGAGTGCCCCCTGGTGTGGACTAGTTGAACTTGATTGGCCAATCAAGTCTTTTTTTAAAAACCCGGGAGGACGGAAAGCCAAATCGGATTGGTATTATATCCATTGTCCCTATTGATGTTATTAGGGTGTTTTAAGATTTCGATTGCTTCTCTATGTTTTCTTGGAAATTTATTGTACGTTTTTGCGATTACGGTTGTTTTTTCAAATAAAATGCTATGTCCTGTTTCAATATGATGCTCATCTACTGCTGATTGCGTGAAATGTTTTAGCCTGACTTTACTCTCATGTTCTTTTACACGCTGACTTACCGCCCTCCCGGTTTCTCCAATATAGACTTTGCCACAAGAACAAGGGATTTTATATATTCCCGGATCACTGAAAGGTTCTTTTTTATCTTTAGGGTTGTTTAGAAGTTGTCCTATTTTTGCAGGTGGTTTAAATATCGTTTTGATGTTGTGTTTGTTGAGAATTCTTCCTATTTGTTCTGTGATACCTTGAATGTAGGGTAGGGTGGTGGTCATTTTTCTCTCTCTTTCTTCAGTAGGTTGTGTTGACTTGTTTTGTTGAGTGTATTTTCTTATTGCTTTATTAATTTGTTTGTTTGTGTAATCGTTTTGTATTAGGGATTTTTTAACATTTTGTAGTTCTTTTTGTAAATTATCTTTATCTGTTATGGAGACAGCTCTGTATACAAGGGAATTGATGACCGATTGCTTTTGAGATGGGTGGTGGTGGGAGGAGGCATGTAGGTATCTGTTTGTATGGGTAGGTTTTCTGTAAACTTCATGTCCTAATGTGTTATCAGATCGTTTGTAAACTAGTACGTCCAAGAAAGGCAATTTTCCGTTTTGTTCTATTTCCATGGTGAATTTGATATTAGGGTGTAATTGATTGATGAAATCGAAGAACTTGTGTAGTTCATCAAGTCCATGTCTCCAGATGACAAAAGTGTCGTCAACGTAACGGCACCAAAATTCCGGTTTAAGTCTGGATTTGTTAAAGATTTTAGTTTCTAGATTTTCCATGGAGATGTTGGCTATTACAGGTGAGATTGGAGATCCCATTGCTGCTCCTGAGGTTTGTTCATAGAATTCGTTATTGAAAGAGAAATAGGTATTAGTGAGACAGTGTTCTATCCATGGTGTGAGATTGGAGGGGAAGTTTGCAAAGGATTTGATAATATCGATTGTATCAGAGATTGGTACTTTTGTAAAGAGAGATACTACGTCGAAACTCACTAGGATGTCTTGGGGTTGAATGTGAATCTGTTGTATTTTTCTGATGAAGTCAAAAGAATTTTGGACGTGTGTGATGGAGTTTCCTGTAAAAGGATTCAGTTTTTTGGCGAGAAAGCGTGCTAGGTTATAAGTTGGTGAGTTTATTGCGCTGACGATCGGTCTGAGTGGGATGTTATTTTTGTGAATTTTCGGGAGTCCATAAAGTTTTGGAGAGATGGGATTAGTAGGTTTTAATTTAGATATTGTTTCGCTGTCAAGATTTGAGTCTTTTAGAAGGGTTTTTGTTTTTCTGACTATTGTTTTTGTAGGGTCTTTTTTAAGTTTTTTATATGTATCGTCAGTGAGAAGGTCCATGATTTTGTTGTTATAGTCTTCTTTATTCATTATTACTGTTGTATTTCCTTTGTCTGCGGGTAATATTATGATGTCTTTATTCTGATTGAGTTCTTTAATAGCTGTTTTTTCTTGTTTTGTTAAGTTTGAGGAGGGAAGTTGGGCTTCACGTAAAATGTTGGCTGTCCTACGACGTATGTCATTCGCTTGTTCGGGCGGAAGGGTATATATTGTGGATTCCAAATTACTGATAATTTCTTCTTTCGGGATTTTGGAGGGAGCTACTGCAAAGTTATATGTCCTTTAGATAAGGCTGAAATCATTTCATTGCTGAGAGGATGGTTGGAGATGTTTTTTACTGTGTTAGTTAATGGTGCGTGCCTTACTGGAAGTAATTTCTCAAATTTTGTTTTTTGTTTTTGAGTGCAAAAATCTTTAATCCGTTGGGATTGGTCAAATGATATGCGGTCCAATGTGGACCAAATGTCAAATCTGAGAGTGTTTGATAGGAAAAGGTGAAGTTTTAATAGTTTTTTGGAGGTAGTGTGCAAGGCAAATTTGGTATGTTGTATTCTTTCTTTCAAGAGAAGCAAACTTGTTTTATGTAGAATTGATTTGGATATAGATGTTCCTAAATGGTTTTTTAACTGTAAGAAATTTGGGACGATGTTATTGTCCCTACACCGTTTTAAGAAAGCTAAAGATGTTAGTAGCTTACCTTGAGAAGACCTGAGCTTACTGAAAGTGTTAGTTTTAGTAAGAAAACTCTCCCCGTAGAGTTCTTTAATAATAGATTTAAGACTTTCACGATGATCCATTATAATAAATTTAAATTAAAAATTCAAAGATTTTTCGGGTTTCAATCGTGTGCGAAACTATGAATGTTGCCGACGTTTCGTGAACATTGCAGTTCACTTCTTCAGGGCTGACCTGAAACTCCAGTTCCAGGCGAAGGATAAGCGACAAGATAGGGAGTGAGGAGTGGAGGGAGGTATTTAAAGAATCATTTCAGGGCTCAGATTCAAGGAAGAGAGATGATGGGAGTAGAAGAACGGGGGAGGCAGAGATGGACGAGTTGAATGACGAGGAGATAGAGAAACAGATAAGGAAGTTGAAAAGGTCAAAATCAGCAGGGCTGGATGGGCTAGAGAACGAAGCATGGCTGTTTAGTACACAAGAGGTTAGGGAGAGGCTGAAGGAGGTAGTGAAGAAAGTATGGAGGGGGGAGGGATTCCCACGAGGGTGGAGAGAAGGATTAATAGTGCCTCTGTATAAGAAAGGAGAGAGGGATAGGCAGGAAAATTATAGGGGGATTACGCTAATGAATACGGCGTATAAAGTATACGCGATGGTAGTAGCGGAGAGGCTGCGGAAGGATGTCGAGGGGAAAGGAATATTGCCAGAGACGCAGGCGGGCTTTAGGGCAGGTAGGAGTACTATCGACAATATCTACGTTCTGCAGCATGTGGTGGATAGAGAATTAGCGAAGAAGGGGTCGAGAGTGTACGTGTTTTTTGTGGATCTAAAAGGCGCGTTTCCGTCGGTGGATAGGGGGAGGTTGTGGGAGGCGATGGAGGAGAGGGGAGTGGAGAGAGGCCTGATCGAGAGGGTAAGGGAGATATATGAAGAAACCAAAGATAAGGTAAGAGGAGGACAGGGGATTTCGGAGGGATTCTGGATGGATAGGGGGTTAAGACAAGGGTGTCCGCTTAGCCCGACGCTTTTTGCGATTTTAATTGCGGATATGGAAAGTAAGCTGGAGGCTGGAGTGGTAGGAGGAGTCAGGATAGGAGGGGTTAGAATTTGGTCGCTAGCGTATGCAGATGACATAGTGTTGTTGGCAAAAAGCGAGGAGGCCTTAAAGGAAATGATGAAGAGGTTGAGAAGATACCTGGATAAGAACAGGTTAGAACTGAATGCGGAAAAGTCCAAGGTTATGGTTTTCAGAAAAGGAGGGGGAAGGGATAAGGAAGGGCAGTGGAAGTGGAAGGGAAAGGCGGTGCAGGCGGTGAAAGAGTTTGTGTACCTGGGCCTCTTGTTTCGGAGGAATGGCGGAGTGGATGGTCACATAAAAGAGAGAGTGAGGAGGGCAAATGTGGTGATGAGGCAGGTGTGGGGGTTGGGAAAGAAGTTATTCGCAGATGATTTTGGAAGGAGAATGAAATTGTTTGACTCACTTGTGATGAGTGTGCTATTTTATGGAGTAGAGGTGTGGGGGTGGAAGGAAAGCGAAGAGGTAAATAGGATACAGGAGAGATCTGTAAATTGGACACTGGGGTTGGCAAGGAACACGCCTAATTATATTGTCAGGAGGGAGACGGGGAGAATAAGTGTAGGGATTCTAGCGGGGAGTCGAGCGTGTAAATATGAGGAGAAATTTTTGGAAGAGGGGAGAAGTAAGCTGGTTAGGGAGTGTTGGTGGGAGAAGGAGAACAGGAGAGGGGGTGGGAAGATGGAGGTTGAAAGAGAAAGGTATTTTAGAACGAATGGACTGCATATGGATGAATTGAGAAGGATGCATGAGGAAGGAAGGAAGGTATATGAGTTGGTTAAGAAAAACAGCATGGAGAGAGAGAAGACAGCAGGGGAAGAGAGAATAAGAGAGACAAGGTTTAATGGGAACTATGTGTGGATTATGCCAAGGGCGAGAGCGCAATATTTGTGTGAGAAAGGAGAGAAAGGAAGTCAGGAGCTTATAGCGAGGATGAGATGTGGGTGCATGGAGGGTTTCAATAGGTTCTGGCTCGCTAGGGAAAAGAGGATGTGTGAACTATGTGGGAAGGGGGAGGCAAGAGTGGAGCACTGGTTGGAGGAGTGCGTGGAGGTGGAAAGGAGTGGGATAAGCATGGAGGTATTGATGCATGAAAGGGGGGACAAAAGGGCAGTAGCATGGGCGACGGGAGTATTGGGAAAGATGGAGAAGAAGAAAAGGAAGGAGGAAGAGGAATGGAGAAGGAAAGATTGTAAATAGAGGAGGAAGTAAATATAAGTAATTGTAAATATTGTAAGTAGTAGATAAGTATTAGGTATTAGTCGCGGAGGCAGAGTTTGGTAATGCGAGGCAAGCAAGAAAGTAGGGACATGCGAGCGAGGCGAGGCGAAGCGAGGAAGGCAATGCGATAAGAGCGAGCCGCGTTAGATATAAGGTGTGGAAGGATGTTAGTTTTAAGGGTTAGTTGTAAGAAAATTCTGTAAAAAAATGGAAGTGTAAGCAAGTCAATTTTTTAAGGCCAGCAGGCTAAAAAATAAACGTTTATCATCATATAAACTTGTATGGTTACTCTTTATTCAAGCCATCTTGTAATGGTCCGAGAACGAATATTTCTTATTTATATCTTATTTAAAAATTCAATTGTCTACTCGCAAAATTGATTTGCCTTATATAGAGATTTTTGTAAGGTAAACTACCAATAAAAGAAAATAAATAGCTTGATTACTCTTTTAGTGTCAAGCTGATCAATCTGTCAACATGGCGGATGATTTAACGAGATTAGGTAACGAACTGTAAAATTTACAGCAAGCGACTTTAAGAACGGAATCAAATTTTAAGAAGATTCCTATCGCGAGGCGAAATATTATTACTGCTCGAGGCCGCCTCAATTTATTTAAAGAAAAATGGTCAGAATGTCGTGAATTAGATATTATACAAAAATTCATAATCTTGCTACTTCCGAAGAGAAATTGTCTCTAGAGTATTTCGTGAAAAATCAGTTTCTAAAAACAGAAGATGCGTATGATTTTGTCAACAATCAAATTGCCACTTAGTCTCACACCAATCAGAACATAATCTCCTGCTTCTAAAGATCATAGTATTCAACATAACGTTAATATTCCCAAATTACCGAAAATTAATATTCCTTCATTTTCGGAAAATTACACAGATTGGGAAAACTTTCGAGATTTATTCGAGGCACTTATAGTGCATAATGATTCGTTATCTAGCGTTGTACGATTTCAATATTTAAAAACATCATTAACAGGAAAGGCAGGAAATTTGATTAAACATGTTAAAATAACTGTGGCTAATTTCCAAACGACTTGGGAAAATATTAAAAGGCGTTATGATAATAAAAGGTCTTTGACTGTTGCTCATCTGAATGAAATCGCAAATATACCAAATGTTAATAATAACTCTGTGAGTGACTTGAAATTACTTCGCGATACCGCCAATGATGCACTTGCCGCCTTAAAGAATTTAAACCGTCCTACCGATCAACGGGACGATATTATTGTTTTCTGGACGACGCGACGTCTTGATGTAGCATCATTAAAAGAGTGGGAGACGTAGCTAGTGTCGAGTACAGAACATCCATCCTATGAAACTTTGGAGGAATTTTTAGCCAGAAGAATTAGAACTTTAGAAGCAATTCAACTTTCGAAAACCGGAATAACGGATAAAAATAAAACTAACAAGCCGCAATCAGTTAAAAGTCATGCTGCCTCTTCAAACTCTAAATGCATTTTTTGTAAAGGGGCACAAACCTTATGATTGTTCTAGCAAATTCACCTGTGCTAAATGTCGTCGCAAGCACAATACTCTTTTACATGACGAAAATAAGGATCGATCTGGAAATTCAGCAGCCATTGATCCATCGATCAATTATATGGGTTCTTTTTCAGTCAATTCTCAAGTGGCGTCTACCTCGCCAACTAATAATAATTCAAAAAATTTGGTAAATACTGAACCTATATTGACAATAAGAGAGGCTCATCATGTCGCACTCAATAATAAAGTAGTGTGTCTATTAAATAATTACGTTCACTTAACGCGTTCCACCTTGCTAACTACCGCAATTATTGAATTAGCAACGGATAATGGTAGATCGAGAAAATTCCGAGTATTGTTGGATCAGGGCTCAGAGTGCAGCTTATCTGAAAAGGTACATAAAATTTTAAGTCCCTCTTATTATGAAGTTAATACTCATGTCTACGGTGTCGGAGGGGAATTTATAGGTACTGCCAAAAGACTAGCAAAAGTTTTGTTGCGTCCAAAGGAAGATAATCAAAATCCTTTTTCTTTACACGTTCTCGTTTTACAAAATCTCTGTTCTTATTCCCCACCGGAATTTCCCAACAAATTTGACCTTCAACAATTAAAGCAGCTATGTTTTGCTGATCCAGATCCCTTTGGGTCATCAAACATTGATGTTATTTTAGGAGCCGACAAATTTGGATCGTGCTTGTTGCCTGGCCTAAATTAAGGCACTTTAGGAACTTTGACCGCCCAAAATAGCATCTTTGGTTGGATTCTATCTGGTCCAGTACGTGAAATTTCGGAGTTTAGTTCCACCTCCGCTCATTTCAGCATTACGTCTGAAGCTCTTCAAGAGGATTTATCTCGTTTTTGGGACATATAAGAAGCTCACTCTGAATCTCTCTTAACTGAAGACGAAGTGCTCTGTGAAGACCATTTGATAACCACTCACAAACGCTTGCCATCAGGGCAATATATGGTTCGATTACCATTTAAAAATGGCCCTCCTGTAGAAATAAGCGATTCTTTAGAAAAGGCTAGATTAATATTATAAAGGGGTCATGCTCGATTAAAAAATAAACCTGAACTTTTGAAAGAATATTCATATTTTTTAACTGAATGCCAGGAACTAAATCATATGGAATTGTCTCCAAACTTTAAAGGTTCCGATGATTCTCAAACTGTCTATCTTCCTCACCATCCTATTCTGAGAGAAAGTAGTTCCACTAAATATTTGCGCGTGGTTTTCAACGCTTCCAGTCTTACGTGCATATTGGGCCTAAATTATTAACTGATTTGGTCTCTATCATTTTGAGATGGCAAAAAAATCCAGTAGTTTTTGTTGCTGACGTAGAAAAGATGTTTCGTCAAATTAGGGTAGATCCTAAAGACTGTAATTACCAACGTATTTTAAAATTCTCTCAAGAAAGTGAACTTCAGACCTGGCGATTGACTACGGTCACCTATGGCACAGCATGTACTCCTTATCTGGCTAATAGAGTCATTAAACAGTTGGCAAAAGACGAGGGAGTTGATTTTCCTCTAGCCAAACCTATTCTTGAAGACAATCTCTATGTTGATGATGTTTTTTTTTGGAGCAGATGACGTTGAGGAAGCTAAAGAGTCAAGGCGACAGGTTACACAGTTGACGGAGAGGGGAGGCTTCCATCTAAGAAAGTGGGCCTCCAATAATGAACAAAGGTTATCTGACTGCCCTCAAGGTAATCATGAAAGGGCTTTTGATATTCTTTCTGAGGAAGACATTCAGTTGAAATTGTTAGGCTTGCGCTGGGATCCAGTTTCGGATAACTTTAAAATTCGAGCTATTATTGTTAAAAATAAATTAAATACAATGAAGATTTGTATATGGAGTCTATAAAGAATTTTCTTACTATAAGTTTAATTACTACATGTTAGATATCCAGCACCGCGGGTGGCACACAGAATCAGCGATATCTTACTAATTTCGTGCTAAATACTCAGCACGAAGCGGGCGGTATGTTAGAGGTGTGTAAGAATGCGTGATGTCTGCGAGTACGATAATTATATAAGCTGAATTAACTGGTGTGTGTGTAATTAGAATGACCAATAGCCAGTTTGAGTACCGCAGAGCTCTGAGTAGGATCGTTCTCTCAACGGAGACGATTCTTAAAACGGGTAAAAAGTATGAAAAGAATACTTTATACAAAGTATCGTTCTTAAGGTGAAGCAACTGTTTCTCTTTAAAGTTTTTAAAATAAATGGTTAAAAACTGAATCTACTTACAAACAAAAGTGTATTTTGTCACCACTCCTGAATCACCTTAGATTTACATTTAAAGTTTCAAGAAATCTGGATATTATTAATAACTAAACTGTTATGTCAAACAAACGATACATTTTGTTTAGAACGTTCCCAAGCGGCGGAAATTTTACACGTTCCGGGAACGTTCCGCTGGAAGTGAACATTACATTTTTTGCATTGACTATGTAAATATTGTAAACTATAGAAATAGTAAATTTCAATTGAATTTTATTTTTATTTTAATTTATAGTGGTTATTGAAATTAACGCTTCATTGAACTAAATTATACAAATTTATATTTCTTTTTGAAGCTAGAAAATAATTTATTTGGTTTCGTTATGAAAACAGTGAAAAGTCAAGACGTTCATAAAGATGAATTATGTTATAAAAATATCTCCTTAAAAATATGTCGAAAATTTCTAACGATCTATATTATAAAGATTAGGATTTATAGAATAAATAAATATTGATAACGTTGTAGAATAAAAAAGTGTATTTGTGAACAATCTTTAATTAGGTATAAATGTAGACTAATGTTGATACGTTTCGAGCCTGTTCAATTTGATTTAATTAAAATCTAAAAAAAGTTTATAATTAGGAAATGTTTACTATTCCTAATAAGGTTTGTGGTTATTTGGGAGCCTGTCCCTGAAGCTATTGTTCCACGCGTTTACTTTTTTGTATTGCCTATCGCATGAGACCTTGCCACAGTGGGCGCGGAAGCGGCAGTATCCAGCTTTCTCTTATGAGTTCCATTCTGACTTTCGTGCCGGGCGCTTGAGACCTCCTTCTGAGACCCAGGTCGACGCGCTACATATTCAAAGTGACATTGATTATCGGTTCGAGTTCCGACCCGCGAATTTAAGTAGCATAATGGTTCCTTTAACGTAAAGTGTTCTCAACTTGAAATGAAGTGATTCTTGAATATTTTTTAGTGATATCTCTTTCGGATTATCAAAAAAGTAAAGCGATCCATGAACAGTGTCTCGTGCCTTTCCCTCGATCATCTTCTGGTGTTGTGGGAAGTGACGAGTCGGACGACATAAACCTCCAGTTTCATCGGGATCGATCTTTCGGAGAAGGATCGTGGTCATAGCTTCCGGAGCCTACATATGAGCTAAGTTTACAAAACTAACTAAATATTTTTTGTGTGCGACATGTGTGAGTTGACTTGCGCGTTGGAACTTGGATCATGTTTGTATCGGATCCATTTTTCAAGTTTTTAATTTTAGCATATTACTTCATAACTTTAAAGTGATAAAACTTTTCTCCCTCGCTGCCTCACGCCGGCCGCTAATAATTTGATAACATTTTTTGGTCCTTCAAGCCGGAAAGTGGGTCCGAGAGGGAGTAATGACTGAATGACGAACTGACTTGTTGAATTGTTGCTGAGTGCCTCTGTCCCAGGGACACATTCTTGGCACTTGTTAATTACTGGCTGCTCGGATCGAGTTAGGCGTGATATACTAAATGACAATGCCAACTTATATCACATGTTTTATGTAATTTAATTTTTTCATGTAACTGTAATTTCTTTAAACGCCGAGTTCCTTTCCCCGGGGTCATCGTGTTTGATGAGAACCCAGATTCTCGACATTGAACCCCTCTATGCTTATTCTTACTAGGTCATTACTAATTTTATATGTGATGAATTTGGATCTTGTGATTATGATTTAATGCCGTTCCGGGGACAGTATTCTTGGTACGGGGTCGCCTGGGACGCTATCACTCCCAGGGACAATGTTCTGATGCTAATCTGCCTACGGCAGGCATTTTTTTGAAGTTCAGATGTCAATTATTTGAAATTGAGCATGCAGCGATCGTTGAATAAAGCAGAAAAGAGCAGTGGCGCATATCAAAAACATTGAGGGACGAAATTCTTATTGTTCATCATGGCGGATTCCGTTCTTTAAAAAAAAAAAATAAATAAATAAATAAAACGGGGTTACTGTTCGTTCTGAATACTTTCGAATAAAACAACAGTTTCGTCGCATGATGACGTCTGACTTGCAATCAGTCTGACCGCGTTGTGTTCAAGACTCCCACCTTCTCCGTGCAACCAAGCTGACATTGTGAAGTCCGTTTATCGATTCGCTTCTAGAATAATATCAAATAATCTGACCTTTTCTATCTAGGTATTTTCTGAAATAGAAATTCTCTCGATTGATTCGGTTCCATGCAGTAGTATACTGCCGTCCTGATGAAGAAACATAACATCTACAGTTTAACGTAAGGCCTGTTTACTTCTACGCCGCAACACGAAGGTGACCCTTATGTCAAACTGCAGTTGTACAGTTTCTTCATCAGGACGGCAGTATAGATTTGTAACATCTCTGAGGTGCTTTCTTCATGACTGCACGCATGCGGAGTGTGTCGCGAAGTTGGCTTGTGGCCCTGTATGCGCTGGTTTGTTTCCATTGTAGGAATTTAATTTCAGACTTGATCATTCCTAACGTGCATTATTTCTACTGATGTGTGATTTCTACAACATAATCTTCTTGCGAGCACGTCTACTTCGTAGTTGAGTGTATCTTCTGATCGAATTTCGGATTACGTTGGGTATTGAATTTACAATTTAAGTACGGTGATGTAATAATGACATCTTTCTAATTATATTTTGTTAGAGTTCAACTGCTCGGTTGGGGATGTGGTCATTTTATTGGGGGTCTCCCTTTTGAGGACACTTAATTGATGAGTCCTTTGCTCGGACTGTTTCATTCATGATCGCCCTGCAATGTTCTCCGCACGAGAGCATGCCAATCTTTATGCTTGCGACTTGCGACCAGTATGAACTTGATTGAGTCTCATTTCTTCTCATCGTTACTGCCTGAACCCACAACTCGGGTGCGATAGTGTGGGAATTTATCATATATGGTTTTGTGCAGGGTCACTAGGCAGTAAATCAATTTGGAGGGACTCTCTGCTTCTTGCATATAGTTGACTCCGGATAAGTTCTTGTTTTCTATAATTCTGAACTAACGTATTACTGTTTACGGTGGATACAGTAAGTCACTTATTGATCATGGTCATCATAGCCCCCATGACTTAACTGAACGCTTCTCTATCAGGAGTTCATTCCATATTGTCCCAATTGATTTACTGCATTCAAGACTCTACACTTTACTTTCTTGTATCGCTGGTATTCCTTGTCGTCAGCTTCATAGTAGTTAATCACACGACCGCAGGCATTCCACTTCGAGGGACGTGTCAACCAACGGCTCTCTATTTACTTCCTTTCTGTGGAGAATATTGTAACTAGTTGGACGATCAACGGCTATCTTCTCCATTTAATCTTACTATGATAATATCACTGACTCGTATCGTGCTCATCTAGCTGCTAAGGTGCCGGCAGCCGATCAGCCTACACCTTTTCCGTGAATGACACAGGGACTGCCAATATTCTTCCTCAGCTGTGATTCAGGAACGAATTGTAACGTACTCCATTAGTTATGAACGAGTATCTGTGACTCGGTATCTTATTTGCAGGAAGTTCTCCGTGGTGATCTGTCTCTAGGAGACATGGCTCCTGAAAACGCTGCCAAAACTGCTTCGACGACAAGCTGTCAGATGGATCTTCCTAGCACCTGATCAAGCTATTCTCTTATGGAACGCATTCTCACAGCTTTCAAAATCTCAGCACTTGAGTTGGAATCAGATTCATTGGGCTGATCAGCAGATTGCCCAGATGACGCACCCAAACTATATTGTTGACAATAACAAGCTGTAGGATATCACAGATTACATCAGCTGCTGTGTGCCTCATGGGTTCTCATGGCGGGCGGAGCCTAATCCGTCAAGTCACATACTGCTCTTTCTAGCTTGATCTTCCGCAGCGGATGAAAACAATCTCGTCTAATTAGGTGCCGGTCTGTGCAGCGTGATGCTTCACGGCGGAAAGAGACAACTGTTACTTTTTATTCTAATTTTTATTTCTGATTTGACCGTCCACCTGACTTTCATTTATTTCGTTCATCGAACAAGGCGGGCGGGATGTTAATACTTTTGATTCTGTTCAATTTGATTTAGTAAAATCTAAGATAAGTTTATAATTGGGAAATGTTTACTATTCCTAATAAGGTTTGGGAGCCTGTCCCTGACGCTATTGTTCCGCGCGGTAACTTTCTCTTATTGCCTGTCGTTCGAGACCTTACCACACCGGGCGTAAAGCGGTAGTATTGTTGTTCTTACAGTGGCTCGCTCAGCTTGATTGGGCAGTATCCAGCTTTCTCTTACGAGTTCCGTTCCGACTTTCGTGAAGGGCGCTTCTGACCTCCTTCTGAGACCTAGTTCGAAGCGCTACATATTCAAAGTGACAATGATTATTGGTTCGAGTTCCGACCTGCGAATTCCAGTAGCGTAATGCTTCTTTTAACGTAAAGTGTTCACGACTTGAAATTAAGTGATTCTTGAACAGTTTTAAGTGATGTTGCCCTTTTCGGATTATCGCAAAAGTGAAGTGATAAGTGATCCATGAACAATGTCTCGTGCCTTTCCCTTCTGGATTATAGTGAAGTGATTTTCCCGCCTCGATCGTCTTCTGGTGTTGTGGGAAGTGAAGAGTCGTAGGACATAAACCTCCGGTTGCATCGGAATCGATCTTTCGGAAAAGGATCGTGGTCGTAGCTTCCTGAGCCTACATCTGCGCTAAGTTTACAAAACTAACTAAATATTTTTTCTTCATCCCCTAGCCGAAAGTACGTCTTCCCGGCCGCATTTCTGTCCGGGAACAGTGGCTTTTGCGGCCTGCTAGAGTTAACACGATCTCTGATTGGCTGCGAGATTTTTGTGGCTCGCTGAGGTAGCAACCTGACGTAGCAACGCTCAGTGTTGTGTTATTGCGTACTTAGCCTCTGAAAAATATTTATCTTGACAGGTGAATGGAAAGAAGAGACCGTCGGTGTGTTCAACCTCAAAACTGATCGATTAGCGTCGTTGCAATTTTTGTGCATGAAAAAACGGCACAAGACCTCAAAAATGGTTCTTCCTCGTCTGGCAGACGAGGAAGAAATATTAAGAAAAAATAAAAAATATATGTTTTTGATACCCGCCCCGACCAGCAAAACCTCGGCTCCACCTCGGCTTTGCAAAAGTCGGGCGGGCGACCGAATCCCATGCATCCGCTCAGCTGACCCGAGAGCAGCAGCGGCGCTACGCGAGGTGGCGCCCGTGCTGATGCAGGCCACAAAAGAAAAAGCATCCGAGCTAGCAGCCGGCAACGCATTTTATTAATTAACATTAATTATTAAACGTACTTTCGGCTGGGGATGAAGAAAAATAGTATGCGACACACGGCCAGAAATATTGGATGCCCTGGCGTGCGTGATATGAGGCCTCGGCCTTCATATCACACACGCCCGGAAATCTAACTTTCTGGCCTTGGGTCGTAATATACTATTTCTGCGACATATGTGAGTTGACTTGCGAGTTGGATCTCGGATCGTGGTTAGATCGGATCCATTTTTCACCTTTGTAATTTCTGCACCTTATTTCATAACTTTAAAGTGACCAAACGCTTCTCCCTCGCTACCCTACGAGAGCCGCTAATAATTTGATAACAACTGAATAAAAATACATAATTATAAACGATTAAATACTACCATTTGGAACACGGTATTTACATAAAATTTGAAAACATTTATTTACATTTGCGATCGCCCCACAGTACAATTCTTAAAGGACTTTGATGTTCCTTTTTTAAATGACCATAAGTCTTCCCAGTAGAACGAGTGACTGCGGATATTTCACTCCGACTAAACAAAACTTTCTTATTTAACAATAAAGTTTGATCTTTTTTTCGTCTGAATTTTCAGTGATATCATTTATTTTAAGACTTTCAAATTAATTAAAACAGGTTATAAATCAATGTAATAACTAAAAATAATTTCCAGTGGGTCAGAGAAAGACAATTTTTTCACAATGTTATAAAGAAACTAATTTTCATTTTTTCGTCATTCGGAATGATTAGCTATTTTAAATCCAAGACTTTTGTATGACATATGGCACATAATAATTTGCGCTTACAATAAGTTAAAAATAGCTGTTATTTTTAATTATTTAAACAATTTTTATACACAAATGCACATTTGTACTATTTTTGAATGAATAGCCGTGATTTTTTGCGGAATCAACTCGAAATAGCTTACAAAAGACTCTTTGGTGTCATATTTTTCATAAGAAACAAAGATTCTTAATTATATCAACAATTTTTAAAGACAAATGAACATTTCAACCACTTTTTCATCAGTAAACTTAACTTTTTTGCGGAAGCAACTCGAAATATATTGCCAAAGACTCCTTACTGTCATATTTTTCAAATTGATAGATGCTTTTAATTCTTTAAACGACAATTAAGCCTATTTATGAAAAAAAACGTTAAAGTGTGTACTTGTTTTTAAAAACTGTTTCAATAATTGAGAGAGGGGGGAGAGTATAGGGAGAGAGGGGAAATCGACTCAATCGCCACATGTTCGAGTTCCACCACCACTTCCCTCTGCTCAGGTCCAGTGGTTGGGGGGGGGGTCGCTCTCGTGAAGTTGAATGAGTAGAGTCAATTAATTTAATTTTAATTTAATTATTAATTTACTAAATTGGACAAATAAGAATTATTGTTTGAATAATTTTCATTAAAAATTAATTAGTAAAATTGAACAAGTGGTTCATTACTTAATTCAATTTATTGGTACCATATTGTTAAATTAAAATTTGGATTCGATTTTTTAATTTCGATTCAAAATGGAAAGGGTGGCTAGGTTCACCGAACTTAACAGAGACTTCATTTTCTATAAGATTTTATAGAAAGATATTTTATTTTCTTGAACCTTTTTTTTTACTTTACGATAATGAAACAATGATTGGAAAATAAATAATTTTACTTTGTTTCTTTCAAAACTATTCAAGATATAGAAAATTTCTACAATATATATCCATAATATGTTGTTTTGACTTCTCGTTAAAATTTGATGTCAATCGGTTTCATAGATTAGGATGTAGAGGTGAGCTCACAGGTCGAAAATGGTTTTTTAATGCTCTTTTTTTCTTTTAATCTCACAGTTTCAAAGGCATTAACATAAAGTCACACTTAAATTTATTTTTTAATGGTTGGTCAGTCAGCTGCCAAGTTTCATTGAAATCGATTGAGAATTGCGCTGACAATCCAAAAAAAGGTCCAAAATATATTATTATTCCAGGTAAGGATTTATGGTAGCTTCTTTTATGTACTTTGCGGCAATTCGCTATCGCAAAACTTAATTTAAATTACTGAGTTTTCTGAATCTTGAAAATTATGAAATGTTCTTGACTTTTCTAGAACGTTGTAGAATGACCTGAAATTACGTAAAAGACCTACACTAAACTCTCTAGATTTTGTGGAGTTTTCTTGAAGAATTTTATTATTTCTTAAAAAATATGCTGAAAGTTCTGCAATGTCATTCTTTTTCTAAAAAATTCTTAATTTTCCGAATCTACAAAAATTTTTACTTTTTGAAATTGGGATGTCATTAAAATTATGATATTTTTTAATTGTGTATTTCAGTTTACATTTTCTTACTCTGAGGTCATATACAAAACACAAAAGATACAAATTTTTGTATTAGCAAGTAAATTTATGTAAATAAACATGTACCTATTTTATATAGTTTTAAACAGTCTTCTTCAACAAACGAGTCTTTAATACAATGTCGGATTCCAGATTATCGAAAGAAATATATTCCTTATTCGCACAGCCAACAACCGGACACCTGTAAAGAAGTGGATTTTTATTTTCAACACCTTAACTTAAAATTTACTTTAATGAGAATATACGTATCATCGATAACAGATGTGTTAAAATTACCTGGTTCTAGGGTTGACTTTCAACATAGCATTGGCGCTTTCACGATCATAGACGTGACCACATTTTTTATTTTTCATTGGATCAGTCATTCGCTGTTTTGTGAAGGGATCAATCACATTTACTGTATCTTGTGTAAATTGTAAGTCATCATCACTGTCTCCAAGAGGCTCAGCGTCACGTGCATTCTCTGTATCTATGTTTTAGAAATTGTATATATGTTAGACTTTTGAGCGTTTTTAGATCCACACAGCTAGGCCTAGCAAAAATGAAACGTCCAAAACCCGTTTTGGTATCATTTTCTTATTTTTGATTAACCGCCTACTTTGGAGAAAGTAGACAAGTATATTGTAGACATCATGGAACAAGTAAATGATTAATATGTGGACCCAAAATTTATAATTTCTAAAAATGCAAAGTACACATAAATATATGTATTGGTTCCTTTTGAAGAAAAAATGGTGTAATATAAAATATAAATTTAAGCCTAAAAGAACACTATCTAGTAGTGTGGAGCGAAAAAAGTGCTATTGTACTAAGACATTCTAACAGCGTGTAAACGTTGCATTTGAAAAAAAAAATAAAAAAGTAATTTTTGTTTAAATTATCACTTTTTGATTATGACTCAAACCAAAAACTTTCTTATTTTGAATTCTTGTCCAATTATTCTTATTGAAAAAAATGTATTGGCTACTCCCTATTTTCTTTAGTAGACACTGAAGAAGAGATCCAAAATCTGTCGAAAAAAAAATTGTATACACTTATTTCCGTATGAATTTCGCGATTTTGTAATTTTCAATAATTTTCAAGTGCTGTAAAATCTACATAAAAAAATTTTTTTTTCAACTGAAATACATTTCTCAATGCTTTTACAATATCCATTAAAGAAATTAGAGAATATACATTGAAACTTATTTTTAAATAAGTGAACAAATATCTAGATTAACAAAATTTTTGTTCAGAATCATATACAATAAATGATAATTTTAGAAAAATTACATTTTCACACTTTCAATGTAATATTTCTATTCAGAGTCAAAAAAAGTACACAAAAATCACCATAATTTTTGCACTCATGAAATTTTTGTTAAAAAATCCGTCCACGAAGATAACGTTTCCTGCATTATTAGAAAGGCAGGACCAATATAGCGAACGAAATAAAAATTTTGGAATGTTTGACATCGACTTAATTTTGAATTAATAAAAATTTTGATGTTCACACGATTAATTTAGATAAATAATTTTTGAAGACAGGAAAAAATCTGCCTCAGCCCGCATTTGAGTCGGGGACGCCACTATAGATGAGTGAAGTGAATCAATTATGCCACCGAGGCCTCAGCAGATCTTTTCTTGTTCTTCATAACTACCTTCTTTACATTACAAAAATATTAGTGTAAAATATTGATTCAATTTTGAATTTTTTACTTTGAATTCAGAAATATTGACCTCAAAAACCCCTGGGCACCAGTTTTTTTACGGACGCAATTTATAACCCAAAAACAGAATTGTCCTTATGATTGGATTAATAATTTTAGTATCTTATTTCAGCTTTGCTTCGCTTCACTTAAATTTCGAATTTCGTAGATAATTTAAATAGTTATAGTAAGTTAACAGTTATGTAGTTCGTACAAAATACTGAACTACTTTATTAATTACTGAAATACTTGAACTTTTTTGCAGTCTTAAACAATTTTAATATCTTATTTTAGATTTACTTCGCTTCGCTTAAACTTCCAATTTCGTAGATAATCTGTAGTTATACATGTGAGTTGTAGGTTATGTGGTTGGTACACAATACTGTTTGACCTTCTTTGTACATTTTTTTCTTGCAGGGTTTCACTTTCTATCATATTTTTTCCGCTGAACTCTCCTATACATCTCGTTTTATAATTATGAACATTGGCTTCAATTTCAATTTTTTTCTGTCTTTATAAGATCGTTAGCCATCCTGAATATCACTTTCGATATTTTAATGTATCGAAGAGTACATATATCTGATACTTTCATTTTTCCGTATAATTCGCGCGAAGCCCGGGTGCATTTCACACGGATTTCGCATGGCGCTTTGGAACTTGGATTTTGAAATTTTGAATTCGTATAATTTCCCTGCCGTTCGCTTTTCCAGTAGGTTGTGAATCTCTAGTGCAGCTTCACATTTCGGCAAAATACAAAAATTTAAACATATCTTTTCCCCAAGCAAATAAATTAATCAACATTCTCTTGAATTCAGAACAATTCTCTTGAATTCAGTAGAATTCTCTTAAATTCAGTAGAATTCTCTTGAATTCAGTGTAATTCTCTTGAATTCCAAAGAATTCACTTTAATTCTAAAGAACTCTCTTGAATTCTCTTAAATTCAGTAGAATTATCTTGAATTCAGTAGAATTTTGTTGGCTCCTGCACAATTTTCTTGAATCCTGTAGAATTATTCTGAATTCCGTAGAATTCTCTTATATTCTGGAGAAGTCTCTACACCGACATCTTTTATCTGCATTGGCTGCCTGTGTTTCAGTGGTTTTAATTCAAGAATTCGTCTTCGAGTGGGCGAGTGAATACAACGCACACGTCATCGCTACGTTACCGATACGTACCTGCTCGCTCTTGCGATTCCTGCAATGAGTCTTACCATCGATGATACAGCTACTTCTATGAAGTTGACCAAAAGAATAAAACTACCATCATAGTCTGCGGTGCTTGCAGATCTCTATTTGACAAGACGATAAATACGTCATTGGTCACGTCCTTATCAGTTAGGGAAGTTCCGTCAACTAAGGCTGCAGATGACGAAAAAAATGTTAAGAGTGTGCAAGATAAGCGCCATACCTCAGAATCAGACGAGGAGAATCGTGACAGTTTTGACGGTTCAATATTCTCTCCTAAATCTGAATCAACTAGAATAAGTCCGAATGCTCTACTTACAAATCGCACAATCCCAGCGCCGATGCAAAATTCATCTATCTCCACAACTCCAACGAAAGAAGATCGATCTATTGATCCTACTTTCTCAAAAATTCTAGCTCAACTGAATATCAGCTCCGAAAGACTAAAGAAGGTGGAGGAAAACTCTCGGAGATGTAATAATGAAGCCTTATTGGGTGACTTAAAAAAACATCACGTGCGTCCTAAACTACGATCCAAGACAGATTTATGAGTGAACATCTTCGGTAAACGTTAACAGAAATTGAAATCTTACATAAAGCAAATAACTCACGTACATGTAGAAGTATAAAAATTTATTTTCTCTTATATGTAATGTCGTGAAAAAGTTTGCAGACATCTATTTTCCAATAGGTTGAACAAGTAGCCTAGTTTTAATAATAATAAACTGTAAATTTTCTTTCAATTATTGCGTGAAAGGTGATAAAAGTACCTTCATTGTCTCTGACACACGACACGACGCGTGTGTCAGAGGCTTGCGTTACACTTTCGAGTCGTGGTTTCACTCGACTCAGGCGCGACTCCCCATATCGAGGTCTAAGATGTTTGCACATCAAAAAATCTCCAAACAAATCGATTTCCTGATAAGTCAATTTGAGTCTCTAAAAGGTAAGATCTCTAATCTTGAATCATCTTATCAACAACTGGCACAAGAAAATAAACAGCGCAAGGAGGATTTGCATAATTTAAAAACTACATGCGAGAGACGTATTATTCATCTTGAAAAAGTGGACCACGACAGAGAAGAAATTGGCCCAACTTGAAGTGCAGACGATATTGTAACCGTGATTGTGGATAGGCAAAACCGCGTAAACAACATCATCTTTTTTGGCGTCCCGGAATCCTCAACGAGTGGTGCTGAAACAAGAGTGTATGAAGATAAGGCAAAACTTGATGAGGTATTCAGTAAGTTATCCAATGTATGTCTGGACGGCATCAAGGTCATTAGACTGGGGGAAAAAACGATCATAAAACTCGACCTTTGAAGGTAGTGTTTAAGGACGTGGAGAAGGCTATCTCTGTGCTGAAACAGAAATCAAAATATAAAGGAGACATACACTTTCATGCGGATCAAACTATTATGCAAGGAGATCACTAAAGGAAACTGCAAAAAAGGAATTTGAGGAATTGAGGAACAAGGACCACGAAAACAGGAAAATCAAGTTCGCGGAAGGAATTCCGAAAATTGTGGACTCTACTTCTCAATCTGCAAAAAAGTAAGTACGGCAATGTTACAGCAACCTAACCTAGCTACTTCATCCTCACCCTGTCTTCAAATATATTATCAAAATGTCAGGGGGTTACGTACTAAGCTTCGTCACCTCCAAAGCGCTTTGGAAACAACTGTTACAAAATGGGACATTATTGTACTTATTGAAACATGGCTTCAAGGGATATAGAAAATGCAGAACTAGGACTAAATGAATATAAAGTTTGCAGACAAGACAGGGATGTTCTAACAAGTCAATACGAGTGGGGAGGCGGAGTGTTAATAGCAGTTACGCACGAATTTAGTAGCGAGCTTATAACGATCAAAAGTAACAAAGTTGAGCAAATATTTGTAAAGATTCAGGCAGGCTATAATAATTATGTTATCGGATCCTTATATGCACCTCCAGATTCGTCTTCTGACCTATATGATGAGCACGCATTACCAATTATAGACATTTCAACTAAATTTCCACAAGCTAAACTACTGCTATTTGGTGACTATAATTTACCCGGTATATTTTGGACGAATAGTAACGATGGTGTAAAGTAGATTTCGAAATCAATGTAAAGGGCTCTATCAAGAAAGCTGCACAAATTATAGGTGAAAATTTCCGATTTTTAAATCTCAAGCAATTAAATACTGTCAAAAATTTGCGTGGTGGATTACTAGATCTAGTCTTCTCTAGTGACTCTCCGAACAAGAAAGTTGTATGTCTAGACCCCTTGGTTAATAGTGATTCCTTCTATCCACCATTAGAAATAAAAGCCGAACTTACAGGAAATTCTAACTCTTCAAAAAATGAGCATATTATATTAGATTTACGAAAAGCGAATTATCAACGTATACATGAATATCTCGCTGAGGTAATCTGGGACACAGAGTTTGAGCAAAAAGAAAGAGGTAGAAGACGCAACAAAATGTTTGTACTATCACCTTAATTTTGTAATCTCGAAGTATGTGCCTCAAAAGATAGTGAAAATTTCAAAGTATTCAAAATGGTTTAACTTTCAGATCATAAAACTAATTAATCTAAAAAAGCAGCTCATAAAAAATATAAGGAAACAACAATTTTGGGATTGCGAATTGTTCGCTTCTCTAAGGTCACGTTGCAAAGCGCTAAATGACTCATTGTATCGAAAATATACTGATAAAATAGAGACAGGGATAGAAAATAATGCAAAAAAACTTCTGGCGTTTTGTAAATGATAAACAAAAAGAGGCAGATATTTCAACTGGTATGTCATACGATAGAGTTGAAACCGATAATGGTACAGAGATCACTAATATGTTTGCTTCCTACTTCGGGTATGTCTATGAAGACAAAAATTTAGATAATATAACACTAGATTCTGATCACGACATCGGTTTATCAAAACTGCAATTGCCACCTGAAGATGTAAATAGCAAAATTAAACCCCTATATGTAAATAAGAGCGCTGACCCAGATGGAATATCTCCTCATTTCATAAAAAAATGCAGTACTGTCCTTTCTCAACAGCTGTGTTCTATATTCAATAAATCACTGTCGACAGGTATAGTACCTAACTCTTGGAAGGAGTCCGCTATAACTCCAATACATGAGTCAGGAGCAAAGAATAATGTAACAAACTACAGGCCAATTTCGATTTTAAATGTAATGGCGAAAATCTTAGAAAGTCTTCTAACCGATGCATTGAGGGACTCATTCAAGGGTATTTTGTCAGTGGAGCTGCATGGATTCTCTCAAGGAAGATCCACTATTACTAATCTTCTTCTATATCGGCAGTACATTACAAAAGCTATGGAAGAAAGTTCACAAGTAGGCGCGATTTACACTGATTTTACGAAAGCTTTTGACAGAGTAAATCATGCTGCATTACTAACCAAATTAAAATCGTACGGCGTTAAAGGAAATCTACACAAATGATTGAAAATTTATCTACTGGGTAGGCCCCACTATGTTCGAATAAGAGGTTTTAACTCAAAGAGCTTCATTTCATCAGCAGGGGTTCCTCAAGGATCTCACTTGGGGCCAACCTTATTCAATATTTTCATGAATGATATAATTCATGTGATAACATGGGCGAGATTTTTGCCATATGCGGATAACTTAAAACTCTTAATCGAAATTAGATCTGTAACTGATGCTCAAATGCTCCAGAAAGATCTTAATAATATTGGAATTTGGTGCGAAAATAATGGTATGACTTTTAATCTTTCAAAATGTACAAGTATGACCTTCTCACGTAAATTGAGAAAAATCTCTTTCACGTACAGCGTAGATAATTGCTCACTTCAGAAAGTTTCCGTTGTTAAGGACTTAGGAGTATGGTTAGATGGACAGCTAAGCTTCGTTAGGCACATAAAAGAAAATGGTATCTAAAGCTTTGAGAACTTTGGGATTTATCTTGCACTTCTCAACCGATTTCTGAAGAGTCTAAACTTTCAAAATCCTTTACACGTCAATTGTAAGGCCAATACTCGAATATGCGTCTGTAGTGTGGAACCCATACTTTGATATTCACAAAAAGAAACTAGAATCAGTACAAAACCGTTTTTTTTAAATCAGTAGCTTATAAATTGCGAATACCTAGAGGTTCAGCATATTTAACTATAACTTCTGAAATAATCGGAGTCGAATCTCTTGAGAGGAGGAAGAAACAGTCAGGGCTTATTTTTCCATACAAACTGATAAATAGTCTTATAGATTGTCCCAAACTACTTGAACATATATCAATAAGAGTTCCTTCTAAAGAACTAAGACACTCCTATAAATTTAATTTCTCAATACCTGATCATAAAACAGAGTATGGCTTTCACACTTCAATCTCGGAAATATGCAGAATTTTTAATGAGAAACTCTCTGATTGTCAAGACATTAATATATTTGGTGGATCACTTGATACTTTCATAGCAACTTCAAACCGAATAGTTTAGACAAATATTATTTAATTAAGAGATTTCTTATGCTCTCTAGTAAAGATGGCTACTCGGCGTTATAAGCTAAAATTCTAGTTATAAGTCACCTTATATCTAATACTTAAGTGTTATCTTTTTCTTATACTGTTTATCAGAACATTCATAAGATAATGAAAATTAAATGTACAAAACTGTATCAACAAAGGTGTTTACCGTAAATAAATATCAATGTCAATATCAATTCTTTGGAGGTCTCTGGAATTCTGTAGAAGAGTCTTGAATTCTTTAGAAGTACCTTGAATCCTGTAGAATTATCTTGAATTCTGTTAAACCGCTTTGAACTATTTTGAACTAACTAAACAAAATTTGAATACTCTTGAAGTAATTAGAATAAACTTTGATTTATTTCGAATTCATTCGTCTTTCCAACATTTTTTTGTGAACCTTATAAGAAATGTCGACAAAATTCCGCAAAAAAATGTGACTCAACAGAGTCCTCATTAAATGATTGATCACTCCACTGCACGCATTTAACAAAAAATAGCAAGCGAGGGCTTGACAACTCGACCAATTGGGTGTACACCTACTTCTGAATTCAAGATACTTCAGGATATTTCAATGATTTCAGAACATTTTACTGAATTCAGGAGATTTCAAGTGCCTTCAGGAGAATTCAAAGAACTTCAAGTGACTTCATGTGAATTCAAATTACTTCAGATAGTTCAGGAGATTTCAAGTGAGTTCAGCAGAATTCAAGCGACTTCAAATGAATTCAGGAGATTTCAAGTGACTTCACATGAATTGAGGTGAATTCACGTAATTTCAGGTGAATTCTCGTCACTTCAGATACACCCCCCTTTAAAAGTTTGAGGCCACCTTGGAAAAAATGACTTATACTCATTTTTTATCATTATACACTCTTTTTATTGACTTTATTTGCAACGAATTACAAAATATAAATATTTTATCAAATATTTATTAATATTTAATCCCTAGTGACGCTGCAAATAAAGTCAATAAAAAGAGTGTATAATGGTAAAAAAATGAGTATAGTGGCTTCAAACTTTTGAAGGAGGGGGGGGGTGTATTTCAGAACATTTCAAGAGAATTCAAGTGACTTCAAGTGAATTAAAGTGACTTCAAATGAATTCAATTGACTTAAAGTAATTCAAGTAACTTCAAGTAAATTCAAGTGACTTTAAGTGACTTCAGATATTTCAGGAGATTGCAGATATTTAAGGAGATATGAGGATATTTCACCACAAGTGTACACTTCACTTCACGAGTTGCCAACCCCTCCGTAGCAAGTAATTTTTTTCAGGGTGTATTTTCAAGCTCAAACATACGCCAGATGAAATCCCTCTGATGACGTACACACAAAGATGATTTAATTGCTTTGCAATTATCATCTTAATCGGATGACGTTCTTAATTGAGTTCGTTAATTAGTGAAAACGAATACCACGCTGGAAACACCAGTTCCCGTTAGATCACTGAAGTTAAGCAGTGTTGGGCTCGGTTAGTACTTGGATGGGTGACCGTCTGTTACTACTGCGTTGCTGTTGGCGGTCGTGGGTGTGGTGAGCCCACACTTGTAGTTATTTACTACAAGAAACTATCCACCTAGAAACACTACCCGAAGCGGGTAGTGTCACGCTTACCCCTTGAGGCTCGCCGAAAGGGAAATGGCTTAATGGTATATATAAATCATATCGCAAAATGCGTTGTCAAAATTTCTTTATCGGGGGTGTGTTCGTTTTAACACATCCGTGTACCAAAGAGACAAAATTATACAATTCTAATATATACCCTACCGGAACAAACGGAAAGGTTCGGAAAGACCGCGTCGGAAAGATTCAGAAAGGTTTCGGTTTCGGATAAGGTCTTTCCGAATGTTCCACTCTTCGACTTCTTTCCGATCATTTCCGACTGTCCTGCTAGTTAGGTCGTTCCGAATGTTTCCGATTTCTTTCCGAATGACTCCCCACTTCACTTTTTCCGAATGTTTCCAGTTTCCCATCCAGCAAAGACGATTCCTAAAAATCTAGAAATAGGACAACTTCATAACTCAGAGAGCCTTTTTTATTTTCGTATATTACGTACGTTATTGCTGCACATTATCACATCTAAATATTTCGAATATTCCATTCGCCCAAATCTCATTTGTAATTACTATAATAAGCCCTTCTTTATGAAATTCCATTTTTGTATGATAAAAATAATACACTATGAAATATAAATTGCACTGAGCTGGACTGAATGATGAAAAGCCATAAGAAGCGTCACTTTGATCGATTTCCATATTCACAATAAAAAACAATGTTTGCTGAAAAAGTAACTGAGCATAATGACGTATTTTACTGAAAACACTGGAAAACACTATGGGAAATTAGAAATATCTGAAATTTTTCATGATTTCAATCAAGAATCTTCGGAAAAGCTCTGACAGCATCTCGTCGTATCTGCTTGTCTCCAGCGCCATTTTGATCTAAGATTGTCGCTTAAACACTCGCTCCCAGTTGTGCAATCGATAAACCCAATCGATAGTAAGTATTCGATTGCACTAATACTCGACTGAACCAAAATAATTTAATGTTATTATAAGTTTTACAAAATGTCGCTAGTGAGCGTCAACCTCTTTCAATGATAATGATTCTTGTAGATCGGACAAAAACTATAGTCACATTTCATTTCTTTGTTCCGAATGGATCTTTGGTTCAATCGAGTTCGGTGCAATGGAATACCTGATACCCTACCTTACGGATATACCTAATTTCCCATAATGTTTCCAGTGAAACATTATTTTGTGCAGTTATTTTTGAGTAAATATTTTTTTTTTTATGTCAATATAGAAATGGAGCCAACTGACGCTACTACAAGTCCAGCTCAGGTCAAATTATATCTCATATACAGTACGTTTTTTACAATACCAGAAAGCAATTTTATGAAAAAAGGAAATACAGTAATTAAAAATGATAGTTGAGCAAATGCAATATTTGAAGTGTGGAAGTAAAAAAAGGTTTTCTTAATCGTTATGAAATTTTCCTATTTCTAGGTTTTTAGGAAAAATTATTGGTGCAGGGAGTCAATAGGAATCAACGTTAAATAATGTTTGAAATACAATTTTATTTAGGCCTTGCCGAAATTGTCATTCTTTTTGGTTGAAAAATCAACTGTTTTGTCGAAAATTCGTCTTTCTGTGTTGAAGATGCTTATATTTAGGTAGAATTTGCATCTTTTTGGTTAAGAATCACAACTGTTTGATTGAAAATGAATCTGTCTTGGCTGCGGATTCAACTATCTGGTTGAAAATTCGTATTGATTGGTTGAATTCAACTGTTTTTGGCTTTACATTCAAATCTTTTAGTTGAAAACTCACTAATTTTTTGTTTGAAAAATGTCTTGCTTGGTTAAAAATTTATATTATTCGACTGAAAATTCAACTATTTGATTAAAAATTCCTGTGTTTTATTTAAGATTTCTTTAAAAAATCAAATATTTGGTTGAAAATGGATAT
>CAKNYM010052834.1:0-48638 GCA_932195095.1 Andricus curvator
CTGAACAAATTTAATTTATTATATTAAAATATAATAATAATATTCAATTTTATTAATATTAAATAATTGAAAATTAGTTAACAGATGACTGGGTATTCTTAAATTACCGATTAATGATTATTTATTATAAAAAAAACTTTCAAAAAGCTTTAATAAGCAGCAATATTAAGTAAAATAAAAATTTGTTATTTGTGGGGGTTTCTTTGGGGACCCATAAGAGATGCTTAAAGTCATTCCACCTCAAAATTTATGATTTATTCTTGTTCTCTGACGAATTCTGAACAATATACTGAAGTGCAGAATTATTTATAACATATCATCACGTTTGAATATTAGATTTAGAAAAAGCTGACATTTTCCCATGTTAAATTAATGGTAAACTTCATGATCTTTGTGCGACCCTTAAATATTAACCTATTTCGCTCAAACTTTGAGATTTTTTTTTGGGCATTCGAGCAAAACTGGGGAGTGTGAGCAAAGAAATTCAAAAATTAAAAAATAAGGGCCATCTTAATGTACATTGAGTAAAAGTTCTTTTTAGAAATGAAAAAATCCCAAATTTCGGTATATTTAACCAAAACGAAATTTTCATAAGAAACGTTGCGAGTTCCTTTGAACAAGTACAAATGCAAATGTTTCTATTCAAAATTAACAACATCAAATTTTAATAAAGAAATAGGATTTTTATGGAAGCATTTGCATGTGTGCTTGTCCAAAGGGCCTAGCCGAGTAAGCATGCAAAAATCTGCCTCCGCGCGTATTAACTTGAAATTCCTGTTATATAGGTTCGCATTTATGTGAAGCGAAATTTCTCCCAATGATAACCCCTAAAATTCATTTTTGTGGGAGTTATGGAAGGCGAAAGAAAAAAAAAGAGATTTTTCTTGAGAACGGCTAGACCGATTTAGATAAATAAAACATATGTCGTAGACGCTAATGAGGCTATTAAATAAAGTTTAATTTTTGACAAAAATAAATATTCCTTAGACTATCCTTTATATAATAACATATATTTTTGTTGCATTTTTTGAAGAGGTGGAATAATGCGAAAAAAAATATCGCGCATGCAACACTGCGCACATTTACGGTGCACTGCTGCAAATCAAAAACTTAAACAAAAAAATATGTTATAAAGGATTTTTTAAGGAATATTTATGTAAAATATGGGTGCGGTCACTCCAGAACATAAACTCAAACAATTTTTTGAAAAATTCAAAATCTTTGTGACCTGTAATTTTTGTCAAAAATTAAATTTTTTTAAATAGCCTCATTAGTGGCTACAACATATATTTTATTTATCAAAATCGGTCAAGCCGTTTTCTAAGGAAAAACTTTTTTGATTTTCATTTCCCCCTCCATAAGTACAACAAAATGCATTTTTAGGGTTATCATTGAGAGAAATTCTACTTCTGACCATGAAAAAATGCAATACGGTTGTGTCCCAAAGCATGCAAGCGGTCGGGAGCAGTGTACCATAACGGCGCGGAGTGTTGCATGTGCAACTTTTATTTATTTTTTTCACATTGTTTCACCCTTTCGAAAAATTTAAAAAAAATGTAGCTTATAGAGGATATTCGAAGGAATGTTTATGTAAAATATGGATGTGTCACTCTAGAACATAACTTCAATTTTTTTTTTTAATTCAAAAATTTTTTTTACCTGTAATTTTTTAAAAAAAATTTATTTATTTCTTTGCAATATCCCCATTAGTGTCTACTCTACAATATATATTTTTTCAGGAAAATCAGTCAAGCGGTTTTCGAGAAAAACCACTTTTTTATTTTTCTTTCCCTCTCCATATCTCCCACAGAATTTTCAGGGTAATCATTGAAAGAAATTTTACTTCAAATAAATGCGAACCTATGACAGGAATATCAATATAATACGTGTGGTGGAAGATTTTGCATGTTTTGGATTCACAGGGTTACCATTTTTTTAATGCTAAGAATTTTGTCATTAATATTTCACTGATGGAACTACGGAGAGAAGCTTTACGTGCTGCAGGGTGGACGCAAAACTTCATTTTAAAATTCACTGACTAATTTTTCATCTTTCCTGACCAATCATATTTAAACATCAAACTTCTAATCTTGTAACGTTTTTAATGTAGAATCTTTTATAAATGCAATAATAGTATATATTACATCACACGTCGCATTACACGGAAAAAATTTATCCGTGAAGAAGTCACGAACTTGTAGCTAGGTCTCGGATACGAGATAAAAAAATGAAACATTAAATCCTTATTTCTATGAGAAATATATGCATAAATTTCGAAGTTTCTTACGAACAGTTCGAATTTCCTACGAACAGTTCCTGAAAATTTCAGACTGAAATAAAAAGAGGAAAAATTTTATTTGTGCGATTTAATTTTATATTAATTTATAAATTCGCAACTCAGAAGATTCGAACCTCAAACACTGCTGACTCACCAGTTTCTAAACATAAACCAGGAGTGCGTAAACACGCGCAGCCATCGAGGCCAAACAAAATAGGTATTATAAAACTTCTAGCCACTCATTCGACGAGCTCGAGGCACACATACGAGCGCACACACGCACCGCGCGTGTGTGCGTGGCCCACGTACAGGGCGACTTAGTTTGGAGTTCCCAGATTTGTCGGGCAAGCTCGTGAGTGCTCTGAGAATCTTTTCCCAATCACTCGTAATATTTTTGTAATTATTCACGTAAGAAAAAGTGATGAACCGTTTTAGAATTTTCACATCGAGTTCCTCAATCTTTCTCAAAGTTCGCAGGTTATTTACGAAAATACATAAATATCTGCTGAATTTTTCTCATATCCGAGACCTAGCTACTAGTTCGTGACTTTTTTACGGATAAATTTTTTCCGTGTACATTACATCACCTCCCTTTACGGGGAGGTCAGTGTTTGCAGGACGAGTTGTAAGACCATGGCTGAAGGCCATGGGGTTTTAAGTCGTCCTTGCGGACATTGAGCTCGATGTGAGGACCTGTCTAATACTACGAATGATGTAGGAATTGTAGGGGAGACTGGGGCTAAATGTTAAATTTTCGAGAAATATATTTTTTTTGAGGCACAAAATCCCCAAGCACATAATATGAACACATCTATCTTGTAGGGAAAGCGGTACTCAACAACTTTTTATGATACAGTTCGCGATGTTCCCACCAAAAATGCATGTTTTTTCCTTTTTCCAAAACTTAAATTTTTTTAACATTTAGCCCCACTCTGGGGTAAAATGTTAAATGGGTGGGGTAAATGTTAAAACGTGTTTCTAGCCTACTAAAACTATACTTTTTGAGCCGCGTTAAGAATTAGATAAGTTAAAGGATATATGGAAACGATAAATTTAGTGAAGAAAAAGGCCCGTTTTATTGGAAACTAAAAGTAATACAAGAAGAAAAATGAAAAATCATCAGTTTGTCTTATTTTTTCGTGGCCGGTAAGCTGGACAAAATAATCGATCATAATCTGTAATTAAATAGATCTCATAATTAAAGTTAAATACAGTCCTATCCACAAATATTCGAAATGGATAATAAAGACAGTTTGTTGAACACGCAAACCGACCGAAACACACCAAAAAAGTCGAAAAAAAGAGAAAAAAACATTTAACATTTAGCCCCACCAATTGTTTAACATATAGCCCCACGGTATGTTTTTGGCTTCGACAACAACCGCAAAAAAAATGACTACAAATATACAGAAGACAGTTTCAGATTCGTGTTCAGCGTACCCAAATTAGCTAAGATACTTACTTTGATAAGAATATGTCTAAAAAAAGTCCTCAAAAGTTGAAACTTTCGCAGCGTAAAAATTTACGACGCCATTATCAAAATACACTCCAGGTTATGTACATGTCAACGTTGAGCTCAATGTCACATAACCATGGAGAATCGGGAGAGACAATCAAAAAGTCAATCAATGTTGTAACGAACAACTTTTTAACTTACGGTTTAATGTTATATTCCAAATGTAACAAAAGTTGTCATATAAATATGTAACCTTTTTTTTAACTTTATAAGTCGCTATTGATTGATCATGAAAGGTCATCGAAGGTTCTTCAAAAGGTCAATCGACGCGTCTCGGAGACGCGAATAGTTACATCAATACAGTACCGTTATATATCCAATTTCAAAAAATGTCCTCTTATAAACACGGTAAATAATTTTGTCTAAAAATTGAAAAACGGTGTACGTAGATCGCAGAAGGTAATGAAAGGTTCAATCGTGTATCAAATAGGTGTTCAATAGAGTGTTCAATATGTCAATCGATGTTTCTTGAAAACGCGAACAAGTACATCATTACACAGCTCTGATCTATAAAGCAAAATGTTTTTTCAGATTTTTTTCCAAATTTCTCGTAAGTATAATTATTTATAAAGCAATTTGGAACTAAAATTGAATTTACACTCATTTTCATATATTTACTTATGTATGTTCGTACAGATTTAACAATTGCAATCTTCGACAGTAAAAATCTTCATTTCTTAAGAAAATGTTTATAAAAACAACTTTATAATATTAGAAACGTCACTTGTGGTAAGTTTTCAATGAAAACAGTTCCTTTTTAAGAAGCTTATATTAGGGTTATTGCTATGTATTTCTACACGTTGTTACGTTCCTGAAGAGGCCATGATTCATGGTGAAATGCATTGACGTTTTAAAAATAAGGACTTCTTTATTTAACAACCATTCACTTGCAAGACCAAAGGCCAAAACTAAGAAAGAATACACAATTTTTCTTGAATTTCATAAATAAAATTTAAGAAAAATTGTAATTGTATAAAAGGTTCCACAATAGGTCAATCGATGTGTCTCGAAAACGCGAATAAATACATCAGACATAATATCGTTGTATGTATTTCGAATATCAAAAAAGTTTTTTTTCATGTAGAAATGGCAAAAATTTTGTCTTCAAATTTCTAAACGTAAAAAAACACTTCTGATTGGCCGATCTAGCTCAAAATTCGATCAGACCTGGACATCAATTGGAGCTACAATTTTTCCAAATTTCATGACCATTGCTCTTTTAATTCTTGAGATATGGTAAACAGAAAGAAGATACACACACATACGGACATATTTTTAAATTGCATTTTCGAGTTTTTGGAGTTGAATTATATTGAAATATGTTAAAAAAGTAGATTTAAAAATTTGGGAAATTTTCAAACCTCCCTCTATGAGTCTATGAGGAAGCAAATCCAAAAAAAACGAGCAGCTTAGCCTCGTTTTCCGGTAATTAATTAATTAAAATAATTTGTCTATTAGGATAAGTATTACGTTCAATTTTAACAGCTAAATTTGAAATTATTCAGTTTCAAACCTTTTTAATTTAAAGTTGCTCAACTTTTAAGACTTCCTATTTGAAATAAAAATGTAAAAACTGAAAGGGTTCAAAATATTCCATTTAAGCGTTCACCTTACTTTTTCAACTGCAAGTTGTTTAAATATTAAGGCTCCTAATTTAAAATTGTACAATCTTTAAAGATTTCAATTTGAAAGTATATATGCTTTTAAATATTTAAATTTTAAGCACTTTGAATTGAAAGTTATCCAATTTTTAACTTAAAATTAGTCTAGTGGTCAACAATGCAACCTTAAACAATTTCTTTTATATTAGTTTTCATATTAAAATTGTTTAATGTTGAGCCTTTTAAAATGAAACTGTTCAATATTGGCATCATAACCGATTTTAACTTACAAGTTTTCGACTACATAAAGGCTTCTAAAAGAAAATATTTAATTTTGTAACGCTTCATTTCCACTTCTTATTAATATTCGACGACTTTAATTTAAAATTAAAAAATATTAATTTATTTGAACTTTCAACAAATTTAGCCAGCAAATGAAAGGGAGAAAATAAGAAAAAGAGTACATACAATTATTTTTAAAAAGGGAAAGAGATAGACATGGTTAATTTACTTTAATTACCTCACTCAAACTCAATTTATAAATTATGCATAGAAAGGAGTGTACGTGGAATTGTTACTTGTTAATTTGTTACACGTTTTTTTGCTGTGGGGTATAAATGCAATTTATCAACATCACTAAATAATTGCATTGCTCCTCTTTACACACACATCGAGCCTATACGCAATAAGGGGTAATTATTACGCTTTATAGTGCACTTGATGAATGTTAGGTGTCGCTGATGGGTGTGCGGTATGCTCTCCGGAGTACCAGATTCCATGACCTAAAAACGAAGTACACTTGTGTGTACTTATGTGTATATGTATATATGAACACAACTAGACTCTAGAGCCGTTGGGTTTTGTCGATAGAACATAGAAGAGAAGGTGAGCACGATGTAAGTGGGCATCAGGGTCGAGTTAAGGGGTGTGGAACAGTGCTACCTCACTCAGAAAAAATATTAAGTGTCTCTAAGAACCCTCCTTGTGTCCTCCTTTCATTAGTTCTAATCGTGGACATATGTCTATGGTTCTAATAAGTTAGTCTAAAAATAAATATTATTGTCAACCTTTTTAATTATTTTCAAGCAAGCTGGAAAAAATAGTTTTTTTTTAAATTTTATCAATTCTAACAGTCGAAAATATAAAAATTCAGACCAATTTCTAATGAAATTTTAAGAGGCTTTGCAAAAAATGGTAAGCTGAATTAAGGGGCCGTTCAAAAAATACGTCACGTTATTTTGAAAAATCTTTCCACCCTTCCCCAACTTCGTTACAGATCATCACACAACACGCCTAAAATAAAATACAAAACATACAAATATACTGCATTTTCAACAAAATAGTTGAATTTTCAACGAAAAAAGTTAATTGTATACCAAAGAGAGATGAATTTTCATAAAAGAGTTGAGCTTCCAACCTAGAAAGTAGATAGTTGGCTTTTAAACCAGAAAGATGAATTTTCAACCAAGAAAGATGAGTTTTCAACTAAATAGTTGAATTTTCAATAAAATAGTTCAATTTTTTACCAAATAGTTGAATTTTCAAACACAGAAGAATTAATTTAAACCACAAACAGATCATTTTTTAAATAAAAAGTTAAATCTTCAAGCCAAGAAGACGAATTTTCCACCAAAAAAGATGAATTTTCTTTCAAATTGTTAAAATTTCAAGACAAAAAGGCGAATTTTTGACAAAACAGTTGAATTTTCGAAAAAAGATGACTTTTTAACAAAATTGTTTAATTTTTTACCTATAAAGATGAATTTTCATCCATATAGTTGAAGTTTCAAGATAAAGAGATGAATTTTCAACAAAATAGTGGAATTTTTAACAAAATAGTTGAATTTTTTACCTACAAAGATTAATTTTGAATCAATTGGTCGAACTCCTATACAAAAATGATTAATCTTCAACCAAAAACAGTTGCATTTTCGATCAAATAGTTGAATTTTCAAGCTAAGAAGATGAATTTCTTAGAAGACAGTTGAATCTTCAATCTAAAAGGAGAAATTTTCTGTCCAAAAAGACGACTGTTTAACAAAATAGTTGAATTTTCGGCCAAAAATATTACTTCATACCAAAATATTTGAATTTTCAATAAAAAAAAGATGAATTCTCAACACAAAATGTAATAGTTGATATTTAAACTAACAGCTATTTTTATTTTAAATAAAAAATAGTTGAATTCAACCAAAACAGACAAATTTTCAACAAAATTGTTGAATCCTCAACCGAAACAGATTAATTTTTATTCAAACAGTTGCACTTTTAACCAAAAAGGATAAAATTTCTACAAACAAAAAATTAACATTCTACCCAGAAATATGAATTTTCAAACAAAAAGTTAATATTCAACCAAACAGTTGAATTTTCTAATTTGATGCCTCACTATATTTGTGAATTATTAGATTGAGATTTAAATTGGGAAGTTATATATCTATAGTCTATACGATCTGAAACATAGTATGTTTACTTCCGATCATTTTTAATTCAGGTTACAATTTCTATTTCACTGTGTTGAATGAGACAATAAAATAAGAATAATTACATAAAATAAAACTTGATTAGCACTGAGTTTTTAGTAGTTCTCTCCACGGTGAGTTCAGTGAGAAGTTGAGGTCAATTCGACTGAATTTAAGGAAAAATAAGGTCAACTCAGTTGAATGTATGAACAATTTAATCGAATTTAAGTAACGTTTAGATCAATTGAACTGATTGAACTGAATTTCAGGAAAGTGTACGTCCATTAAAGTGAATTCCTGACCAATTCAAATAAACTTTGGTAAATTCAAGTGAAACTGGACGTCAAATGAATTGAATTGAACCAAAGCTCAATTTAACAGGTCGATTCAAGCGAATTCCGGGATAGTACATTTACGCTGAAGGAAACTAAATGAAATCGAATTAAAGATACATTTAACTAAATTGAAGGAAACTGTAGGTCAATTTAAGTGAATTCAAGACCAATTTAACTAGATGGCAGTGAATTTAAGGTCAATTGCTCTACATTTAAGGAAAGTTTAGACGAATCCAAGTGATTCCATGGCCAATTCAACTGAATGCAAGTGAATGCAGGTAAATTCAACTGAATGTAAGTGAATATAGGTAAATTCAAATGAATTTAAGGTCAACTTAAGTGAATAATATTGAATCGAAGGTCACTTGGACCCAATTTAAGGAAACTCTAGGTCAATTTAAATGAATTCAAGGCCAGTTAAACTAAATGTCAGTGAATTGAAGGTCAATTTATCCACATCTTAGGAATACCTAGGACTCCAAGTAATTTCATAGCCAATTTAAGTGAATGTAAGTGAATGTATGTCAGTTCCAGTGAACTGAAGGTCAATTAGACTGAATTAAATTGTATCAAAGGTCTATTTAACTAAAATTAAGAAAACTGTATGTCAAATCGTGTGAAGTGAAGATAAACTGAATTTATAGAAAGTGCAAGAATATTCAAACGTATCCATGGTCAACGCCAATGGACATAACAGCCTATAAATCAAGTTAAGCTCAATCGAATTAAAGGTCAATTTAACTGCATCCGTATAAGGTACTTTTAATTGTATTT
Organism: Andricus curvator; assembly: GCA_932195095.1. Classification (NCBI taxonomy): domain Eukaryota; kingdom Metazoa; phylum Arthropoda; class Insecta; order Hymenoptera; family Cynipidae; genus Andricus; species Andricus curvator. Next base: position 8,967 of record CAKNYM010052834.1, read on the forward strand.
GAGTAAATTGAAGGCCAATTGAGCTTAATTCAATTGAATTAAGAGTCAATTTTAATACCCTTACTTTCCTTTTATTTATCTTTCATTACTTAAAATTACGGAATACCCTTCGCCCCCTTAAGTCTTATATAATTTTTCAATGATGCGAGAGTGCAGGTCCATTCCAGTAAATTCGAGGGCCAATTTTTATCGCAGAATAGCGTTGACTTCTTGACGCTTTTCAAAAAAGCTTCTAATTTGAATTTTAAAAGTATATATTTTAATAGGAAAATCAATTGGACATCTTTTTCGCTTGATGTAAAGTTGTAGCTTTTGCCGTTTTCAAAATAAATCCGAAAATTCTGCTGTTTACAACAACAAATTTTTTTGTCTTGTTTTATTTCAACTAGCCGTAATTCAGCCAATTCTTGGCATTTTTTGATGAAATTTACAGGAAATATTCTTCATGATATTCTACCACTGGTCGTGTATATCACATATGAACATTTTTGTTTAAAACAAAAGTTATAAATTTGTACATAAGACATTGTATGATTCATGCATTAATATCTTTAAGCTCATAGAAAGTCGAGCAAATTTTGGACATCAAGAAAGTTTCAGCGGGAAAGTTATTCAGAAACGTATGAATATTTTTTCTATCAAAATAATTATTTGGAATAAATCATCACTAAGAAATTAGGAAGGTTTTATTTCGACGGCGTGGCCCGTTTCTTCGCACGCATTTATCAACTGGACATGTTCCACCGCGTGCCGAAAAGCAATTTTTTGGACGAAAATTGTTCGACAGTTTAATTTTCACTGCATTTTGATGCATTTTGTTCAAATGCCCGAAAGGCATCCAGGTATAAATTTTTTTTGTTTAATAACAAATACATTTTTTTTTCTTTTCAAGTGTGCCACTGTTTTAACGATTTTTAAATTCCATAAAACAGGTCTTCAATCAGCATAATAATTATACAGAAATAATTTATAATGTATTGGAGTACGAAAAAAAATTGTTTATGATGTTAAAAACAAATTAACGAATAAGAGTAATTTTCTCGTGATTTGCAATGATTATTTGTTGAACTTCCTCGTTATTGAATAAAATATGAGATAAATTAATGTACGATTACGATTAATTAAAAGCATAAATGTTCTTTTGCTTCCTCATAGAGAAAGCTTTGTAATGGTAACGATTTCAAAAAAAAAAATTAATTTGTTTAATTTAACGTTCCTCAATTAAAAAATGTCGAATACAACGTTCTAAACAATTGTCCGGATGCATGTGTGTGGATGTCACACTTTTTGTGAACACGATGACTTGAAAACCATTAAGCCATATCCCTTTCAGGGTAGGCGTGACTCGCTCGGTGAGAAAGGGAAGAATGTGGGGGACGAGATATAGATTTTTTTTAGATTGAACAAGAATTCCTGTGTTGTTTATTTAAATAACACGTTCGTTCCGCAACACTGCTCCGACCTAGGTTGCTGATCAATCTCTTTAGCGATCACCGCAAGTGAAGAGCCTCACGAAGTCATCATGTAAAGCTCCCCACTTGGGCCCATTAGTATCCGAGGTCATTTAATTCAGGCGTCATTCACTCCACTGACACTCTTCTTCATGCATTTCTTATAAACTATTTATCGCCACACTTTCTGCCTTGGCATACCTATCTCGCTTCCTTCACGTCAATGCAAGCTCTTGCGTTTCTATGGCTTCTTATGTTTCTTCTCTTAAGGTCTCATTCACACATTCTAACCATTCTGTTCGCGGTCTGCCTCTAGGCACATTGCCATTTACTTTACCTTGATATAGTTGTTTCGTCAGTCGTTCATGTTTCATTCTCTCAACATCCCCAAACCATCTTAACGAATTTCTTTCATATAGTATATGTCAACTAGTATCGCCTCTACATCACATTCTTGGAGGATTATCTCATTACTCACTTTGTCCATCAGAGTTTTACCATACATCATGCGCACGGATTTCATGTTGGTCGCGTTAATTTTACTCTTATCCTTTTCTTGGTAGGTCCAGGTCTCGCTACCGTACAGCACAGTCTGTATATCTATCTTTCCGTCATCGATATACGTTAGGCCGTTAGGGCGTATCGAAAAAATTAAATATTTTGCAATCGTTTTTGGTTAGGGCTAAAAAGTTTCTGATGTAATGTGAGGGAGATGTAATGTGAGGGAGTAGAAAGTAGGAGAAGTGAGAGATGTGAACAATGTGAGGGGTTGGGATGCAGAGGAGTCAGGGAGTTTCAAGTCGCTAGCTCAATCAGAAGTATACTAAAAAAACATTTTAAATCGCGAATAGTCTGGCTGGACCCATGTGCCAAACGGAGGGTTTAAAGAGTCTCTCAAAGCGTTTAGTATCCCGTCTGTATGATATAGCATTTGACCCTTGCTATTTCTCATTCTGCTTAACTCTGTACTTTTACCTCCTTTCCTACTGATCAACGCCCATTTATAAAACAGTTTCTTGCTTCCTTCAAAATCGTTTTAAATTTTCTTCTCTTCTTCTGTTTAGATTTTATCTTTACTTTCCTTGACTAGTAGTTTTAATTTCCTCTTTTTGTGTTTGTAATAATTTTCAAGTCTATTTCTCTCCACATCGCTAAGGCCTGTGATGTTCAACTTTCTGTCATACGCTTCTTTTTTTTTTCTTGGGCGGCTGCTTGGATGTCATCATTCCACCACGCATCGCCAGACATTCTTCCTACAATCACAGTACCACACACTTCAGGCGCACTCCAAACAATGACATTCCGGATCATAGACGATGCGCCCTCTATATATTTATTGTTTATTAGCGCATTCCAAGTTGCCTCACCTATACGTTCGTTTATCCTATTTTGAAAATCTATTCGCACATCCGGTTTTTGTAGATTCTTCATCTTGATTCAAGTTTTTTTTTTTTTTTGGTTTTCCTTCTTCTCCATTCCTGACCTAAGTTTATTTTAGAGACTAGAAGGTAATGATCAGTATTGCATTCAGAACCCCTCATGACCTAGAGATCCTCAAGGGAGAGTTGGGTCACGTGAGCGTCGTTTCTAATTGGTAGGGCCAACCGGAATACGGAAGTCCTTCTTAGCGCGCACTTTTAAATGTAAATTTATTTTCTTTTTTGTTTTGAAAGAAATATTTAATAATAAATTGTTGTATAACTGTTTTGAAGTATTGAAAATTCAACTTACGGCATTCTGCATCATTTCTGTTTGAATAAAATAGATGTTACTGTGATTGAGACATTTTTAAATGCCAAGGATGTTAAATTCAAATTCTAAAATTCAATTTGTACATTTCACTCAATAAATATTAGAACTAAATATCTTTTAGCTCTATAATACACCTATCAAAAAATAAGTATCTACAATGATATTATAATGATAAATATTTGATAAGTAGAATGGAAAAATTGAATTTTAAGGTTAAAGTATTTATCGAATTTAATTTTCAGAGAAAATTTGTGCGGCCGGTTCACGATTGACAGCAAACAACAACCTTGAGTTGAGATTAGTCCTTACACATGCGTTGTCAAGCATACGTTCAAATTTTGTGACAACTTCCGTATTCCGGTTGGCCCTAGTCGAGTGGTGGGGGTTCACGTGTCCCAACTCTCCCTAGAGAGGATCTCTATCACGACCCTTGTGTCTCTTACTAGCTCTCTTAGTCTTTCATCCGTAACAACGAAGTCAATTATACTGTGGCTATCTCCTCTACACCAGGTCTACATGTGGATCATTTTATGCCCAAACCAAGTATTTGTAATAAATAAGCCCTTTTCTAAGCATAAGTTAACTATTCTTTCTCCGTTATCATTTGTTCTTAGATCCCCAAAATTACCTAGCACCCTTTCTTTACCCTGACGTTGGACGCCAACCATCCATTCATATCTCCTAGTAGAATGATTCTTTCACCATGATCGCAGGTGCTTATCGTATCATATAAAGTTTCCGAGAAGGCGTCTTTTACTTCGCTCGTATCACCATCATCTGGGGCGTAGCACGCTATGATAAATAATCTTTTGATTCCTACTTACATTCTAACCCACAACAATCTAGAATATACAAGTCTATTATCGCTTATATGCTGACTTGCTCTCTCATTCATAATCAAACCTACCCCTTGACTAACATGTGATAAACTATCTACTCCTGCCCATAATTCAAGTCCGCCTTTCAACTCCCCATTTTCAATCTTTCTAATGTAGCATCCCTTTTTCTTTGTTTCAGGTACAAATAAAATATCTATCTTTCTTGCGTGCATCGTTTCTCGTAATTCTCTTTCCTTAAGATCATTCCCCTCTCTATAGCATTCCAAAATACCTTCTCCATTCATCGCCTGAAACTTTACCTTTACCTTTAACCAGGTGCATCCCTTTCGTCAATCGAAGTTTTAGTTCATTCCGAGGCTATTTTATTGTTTGCATTATTCATTGTCGAAATCATGTCCAAATTAAGTAGTTAGTCGTCGTAGGGTGGAGAGTCTATTTATAACGTCAGTCCCACCAAACTTCGGTTAATGGAAGGGGACAGGACTGAAATCGAGAGAGTCCATAAGTTGAAAACTGTTGCAGATAAATTGATCGAATTTGGAGGGCTTATTTTCATCACTAATCTCTCAAAACTGACTAAATGATTGCTAAAAATATTTATTAACTTTTTTTAGCACTTTATAATATTTTGAAAATGGATTTTTTTAGTAAAACTTTTTTCTTTAAAATAATTCAAAGTTGATGCAAGAACACATAAGATTCCTTATTATATGAAAACTCGATTTTTATAGTAAAACCTTTCTCAGTCACATAATTTAAAGTTGATGCGAGAACAGAAAAGATTAGTTGGTTCGAGACGAATCGATTGACCTACAATATTAATAAATTTTATTGAAGAGTAAGGAAGTTATAGTCATTTAAAACATTTGAAAAATCGGGTTTTTATACACGGAAAAAATTTATCCGTGAAGAAGTCACGAACTTGTAGCTAGGTCTCGGATACGAGAAAAAAAATGAAACATTAAATCCTTATTTCTATGAGAAATATATGGATAAATTTCGAAGTTTCTTACGAACAGTTCGAATTTCCTATAAATTATAAAACTTCTAGCCACTCATCCGACGAGCTCGAGGCACACATACGAGCGCACACACGCACCGCGCGTTTAGGGGAGTGTGTGTGTGGGCCACGTACAGGGGAACCTAGTTTCGAGTTCCCAGATTTGTCGGGCAAGCTCGTGAGTGCTCTGAGAATCTTTTCCCAATCACTCGTAATATTTTTGTAATTATTCACGTAAAAAAAAGTGATGAACCGTTTTAGAATTTTCACATCGAGTTCGTCAATCTTTTTCAAAGTTCGCAGGTTATTTACGAAAATACATAAATATCCGATGAATTTTTCTCATATCCGAGACCTAGCTACTAGTACGTGACTTTTTTACGGATAAATTTTTTCCGTGTAGTTGAACTTTTTTCATTAACATAATTCAAAATGAATGCAAGAACGGAAAAGTTTCCTTGGTTCGAGACAAATCAGTTGACCTATAGTATTAATCAATTATATTAAAGAGTACGGCAGAGAATTCATGAGCTCCTTGATTCGAAAGATTTTAAATTCACTTATTTAGATTTTTTTATTTTGATTTCCTCTATGATGATGCAAATATATTTGCTAATTAATCATAATGAGAAAGTGACGTGGTCATCAAATGAGCACTAGCACAGCTAGTTTCAATTATTGAAACAAGTTTTGTAAATAAATAGAAATTTTAAAAATGTGACTGAATAGGCTCGTTTTTTCACCGAAACAATTGAAAATGTTTTTTCAATGACTGCTTGTCGTCATATTTAGAAATTTGACAAAAGGTTTTAATTATTTAAACAATTCTTATAAACAAATGTCGATGTTTACCATCATTCCATGAATAGACTCAATTGTTTTTTTACGAAATCAACTAAAAATGTCTTGCCACTGTCTTCTTGATGTTATATTTTTCGAATTAATTATAAATGATAATTATTTCAAAAATTTCTATAAACAAATGCACATTTCGGTCTTCTCTTTTCTATGAATAGTCTCAATTTCTTAACGAATCATCTACAAAATGTCATACCAATGGTTTCTTGATGTCATATTTTTCAACTCGACAGCAAATGTTAATTATTTGAATAATTCTTATAAACAAATACTTATTTTTACGTTTTTTTCCATGAATGGACTCAATTTTTTCACGGAACGAACTAAGAATGTCTTGCCATTGACTCGTTGTTATCATGTTTTTCAAATGGCTAACACTGTTAATTATTTAAACAATTTTTATAATTAAATGGTCATTATTTACCGTTGTTCCTTAAAAAGGCTAATTTTTTGCTCAAGACGAAGTACTATTTATGAATCTGAATTTAATAATCTAAATTAATTTCCACGTGAACGCGTCAAGTTGATACATACCTGTGAATAAAAGAGCCGCGCGAACGAAAGAAAGACAAAAAAAATGGTTTTGTAAAAAACGGGGTTTTCGGGTTTACTTCGAAAACGAAAAAAGCTACAACTTTTTTTGTCCAGCGAAAAAACAAGCTCAATTAAATTTTCTACAAGAATATGAACTTTGGAATATAAAATTCGAAACTTGTTTGAAATTTTTCCAGGGGCCTACTCCGTTCAGGGAGAAAAATGTATAGGCAGTTACAGAATCCGGACACTAAATTCGACTAAACTTAAGTAAATATAAAGTATTTAAATGCTAACATTCCTTAATTTACTTTTCAACCTTGACTATTAACCAAATTAAACCAATAATTATACTGAAGACTGAAAGAAATTAAAATAGTGCTAATTTTTAAAAATTGTCTAAGATAACAGACAATCCAGCAGAGAATAAAGTGAAAAGGAACCAGCATCTGGAGAAAAAGTTATATGGATAAACATTTTTCTGTGGAATCTAGAATTTCACTATTTGCGAGTAAAAATTACTGTTCAATCGTTATACATTTCAAATTATTAGAATTTGACTTAATCAACTTTTAATCCAAATAAGTCAAATAAGTTTCGGGATTCAGAGGGTAAAAGTGGCAACAGAGAACCGAAAATTGAAGCTGGAAAATTGGGTTAGTCTAGAAAAGTGGATTTATTTGATAGGTTTACAAGAGTAGTTTCTTCAGGCCGGCCCTGATTACTAATGCACTAATATAGTCATATATCAAAGCCTTAGCTATTCTATGGGGCGCGAATCGGATTATTCTGGCTTGGCCCGAATATTGATGCGCATGCGTTTTACTCCAGTTTTCCAGGCATCCGTAGGGATAGAACCGAGTAGCGACCGATTATACAACAATCTTCGCTGGGAAACGGGGTTACGCCCCTCTCGTCCATCTTTCTTTTTCGGCACCTGTCTTATCATAGATAGAAACGAGGGCGGTTTTCAATATCTCATTTCGAAATGTCAACAACAAAAAGCCTGAGCTTCAATGATTGATTGGCAGAACAGATTTTGGCTAGAGCTTTTATACCAAACTGATTACTGACTGAAAAATAATTTAGGTTTTAGAGTAAATCAGTGTGAGGTGGGTAGAAAAATTTTGAAGTCATAATATTGATAAATGATGAAGAAATGGGGAAAGTATTAATAATAACAAATTAAAGTGGAAAATTAATTTTAAAGATAGCAATATCATCACATGAATTATATTAGCCACTAACAGTAAGTTTTATTTCCTCACATTAAAAATATAAACAATTTAAAAATCGTTCCAAATCAAATAATTTTAGATTAGGCAAAATTCAGGAAAAAGGACAATATTTCGAATGAAATAAAAAGGAATTGAACTTATATCATTTCTAAATAAGAGCGTTTAAAATTGAATCATTTGAAATTGATAAATTTTTAAGCAGAAGCTGTCAAATTAAAAAATGTCCTATGCAATAAAATTGCATAGGAATTTCATTAGAAAAGAGTTAAAATTAGATAATTTCTAATTCAAAACTTTCAAACTTGAACATTTTTACTTTTGAATTTAAGAATCTCGAAATTGAATAAATTCACATTGAAATTTCGATAACAGGACAATTGCAAATGTTCAAAATTGAATAATTTAAAATTGAAAGTCTTTGAATTTAAATCATTGTTAATTCGAAGCGATTAAAATTTAACAATTTAAAATTGAAAACTAAATTGAATGTTTCAAACTCAAAGCTTCTGAATCTCTAGAATTTTAAATCGCTATTCCATAAAAAAATTAAAATTTAACATTAAAATTGGTTCGACAAATTTCTCTAAGATCAAAAAATAAATTTACCGTTATTTTCAAAGCACAAAATGGAAAAATTTTGAACTGCAAACCTTTAGAATTGAATTATTGAAAACAAAACGTTCAAAATTAGGTGATTTTAAATGGGAAACATTAAAAATTGGAAAATGTAATGTTACGAAAGGGAAAAATTTTAATTTCAGCATTCAACATGAAAATTCAGAATTCTACAATTGTAACTATTCTTTTAAAAAATTATTCAATTACTGAGGTATCAATTTTAGATGGTTCTATTTTCATCTAATTTAGTTTTAAACAACAACATTTTTAACTTTTTAATTTTAAATCGCCTAATTTTTAACAATTAAGTTAGAATTATTATTCATTCTTGAAATCTTCCAATTGACTATTTTTCAATTTTAAATCATTCATTTTTTTTAATGTTCAACCAAAAATTGGAAAATTTTAAGATTTTACATTTAATATAAAAAATAAAATAAAAGAATACACATCTAGATCGCTGATTTCAATTTTTTAAATTGCACAATTTTAAGCCTTTCAATTCGAAATTCTTTTAATTTTTCAAATTAGGTTTGAACCAAATTTTCAAATATCAAATAATTCACTTTTTAATGTCTAGTTCTAAAATCTTCTCATTTTTAAGGCTTGAATTTGGCAAATAATTTTATTAATTTTCATTGTTGTGAATTTATTCTAGAGGCACTTAACCCGTAGTGGTCACACTGGGTCCAGTGGACCCCAGGCTTTATATTGATAAAATTGATAACTTCAAACTGTAAAATAAATATACTTTTTTTCAAAACTTGTTATAATACCATTTTTTTCTTCAAACTATACTATTTTGAAAGTAAAAGCAGGAAGCGTTTTTGCTCTATCTAAAAAATGGAAATTTTGATGCATATTTTTGTGAAAAAAGTCAAATTTCTCGAAAAATTTTTTGTTCGCGTTTTTCAACATAAAAAAATTTGGAAAAGAACAAATTATTTTATTATGAAGTAGAAGTCTTAAACTAACTTCCAGTTCAAGGTTTGAATCGATACATAAAAAAGAACGCAAATGGCAACTGTTTTTCTGCGTGGGGTCCAATGCACCCAGTGTGACCACTACGTTATTTTTAGGAGGTGTGACCACTACGGGTTAATTTAAGATTGTTTGATTACAAATCCTGTAAGCTGGAAATTGTGCAACTCTCAAGTCTTTCAATTTTATATTCTACGATTTTGAAGAAAGACAATTACGAGAAACAATGTACGTATAAGGAAGCTAGATATTTTATGTGTGCCTGAAACAAAGAAAAAGGAATACGAGATGCGACAGTAGAGTGATGGAAAATGGGGAGTTAAAGCACGGACTCGAACTATGGTAAGGAGTAAATTACATGGTAGTCAAGGAGCCGGGCTGATTATGAATGAGAGAGCAAACCAGCATGTCAAGGGGCATAAATTTGTATCTCCCAGATTGTTGTGGGTTATAATGAAAGTGAGACTCAGAAGATTATTTATCATAGCGTGCTACGCGCCAGTTGATGGTGAAAGGAGGGAAGTAAAACACACCATCTGGGACACTTTAAATGATACTATAGGTATTTCCGATCATATAGGGAAAGAATCATTCTACTAAGAGAGGCTACGTAATTTCGGATATCCAAAAACGAATAATAGCGGGGGCAGATTTGTTAGCTGATGTTTAGAAAAGGGCTTGTTTATTACAAATAATTGGTTTAGGCATAAAATGATCCACTTGTATACCTGCAGCAGTATGATTGACTTTGTTACTGCGGACGAGAGACTGAGAGAGCTAGTAAGAGATACAAAGGTTATGAGAGGTTCTGAATGTGGGACGGATTATTACCTCTTAGTCTTAAAAATGAACTTAGGTCAAGGATGAAGAAGAAAGAGAACCAAAAAAACGAAACAGACGCGAATCAAGATAGAAAATGTACAGCAACCGGAAGTGCGAATAGATTTTCATAATAAGATCAACGATCGCTTGGATAGGGCAAAATGGGAGGCGCTAATACACAATAAAGATATAGAGGGCGCATGGACTAAGCTCCGCGAAATCATTGTTAGGAGTGCGACTGAAGCGTGTGGTACTGCGTTTGTAGGAAGAATGACTGGTGATGCGTGGTGGAATGATGAAATCGGGCCTTAGCGATGAGGAGAGAATTATACTAGAAAATTATTATAGGGACAAAAACAGAAAAATAAAACTACTAGTTAAAGAAAGTAAGGGTAAAAACAAAGCAGAAGAAGAGAAGAAAATGCAAAATCGATTTTGAAGAAAGTAAGAAACTATTTTTGAAATTGACCATAATCGTTATATAAGGTAGTAGTATTATAGAATTAGTCGGCATTAGAAATAGCAAGGGATGGAATAAAAGACGCTTTGAGAGACTTTTTTCAAGGAATTATTAGGATTTGAAGCTATAGGGCAACACAAATGCGACATAGAAGACGATACGTTGGAAACCCCAGTTGAAAGAATTTGTGCCTCTGAGATAAGGGATATAATTAAGAACTTAAATAGTATATTGTGCTACAAGTTGAAAAAGCGAGAGATTTAAAACGAGTGTGAAGTTAGCTACCCGAGCGGAGCGAGGGTGGCTATCACTCGAGTTTTAAATCGTCGCTTTTTCAATGTGTGGGACACCATACTTTTTCTATAATTTGTGCAAAAGTGCTAGTTTTTGTTTACCTGTTTTTTGTGTAAAAAGAAGGCGATTTTTATGTCGATTGACGCAACAATGACAATGTCAATTATCAAAACCATGGCAATAATATGGCAGTAATAATAAGCTGTTTCTCACTATTGAATATTTGGTCCATAAAGTTGAGGGCTTCAAAATTTCCGATTTTTCGTGAAAAAAACCAAGCACAGTATTTTCGGAGAAACTGACGGTGTTTTTTTGCTTTTGCCAAGTGACAAAAGTACATACAAAATACACAACTCGAGACTTTTCAGGAAATTGATTTTAGGTTAGGGACGACAGTCGGAAAATAGAATGAAGTTGGCTGCGCACGATGAACGAGTACACCCGAGGCAGCACGAACCCACCCGAAATAACATTTACTTTTGTCACTGTGCCTCACTTTTATCACTGTCCATTTACTTTTTCCACTGCATCTGTCTACTTTTGTCACTGCTGCCCGGAAAGGTCGGCACTGCGCATGCGCAACGTCATCGACCAAAAATCGATCACTTTTTACACCAAAAACAGGTGGAAAAACTGGCACTTTTTCGCGAATTATAGAAAAAGAATGTTAAGGCTGCTGGTGTAGATGGTATTAACGCTGAAATGCTTACATATGGTGGCAAATATATACCTCACAGACAGAAGTAAGCTTTCGGAAGTCCTGAAAGAGTACGGAGTGAAAAGATGCCTCCTAAAAGCAATAAAAATAATAATATGCGGGTAGCGAAGCGAGTGTGAGGGTAAGTGGGCAAATGAGTGACTGGTTCAATATTCAAGGTTTTAGACAAGAATGCGTTATGTCATCTTGGCTGTTTATTATATTCCTGGATAAGTGTCTAAGAATGACGCTCCTCGACGAAGAAGGTGTGGATCTCGGGACAGTAAAGGTGCATGGGTTAGCGTTTGCAGATGATAAGGTTGTTATGGCAGAGTCGATCGAAGGCTTGCAGAGAATTTTCAGCAGACTGAATACTAGAATGAAGAAATGGGCCTTAAAATTAACGTGAATAAAACCAAAATGAAGATGTTGAAGTAAAGGGTGAGAAAACAGTATGCATCATTGCCCTACACGATGGGAGGATATAACAAGTTGATAAGTACGTGTACCTTGGTAGTTTATTTACTACTGACGGAAAGATCCATAGAGAGATAGCCAGGCGTATAAACGGGGGTAGGGAGGTTATCGGCAGTGTGTAAAAAATAAAGCTTAAATTGCAATATATAACTCTGTACTTGCACTCACTGTACTGTACGCTAGCGAGACTTGGACCTACGAAGAAAAGGATAAGAGTGAAATTAAAGCAATGTACGCGGTAAAACGCTAATGGACAAAGAGGATTTTCAAAGAATGTAGAGGAAACACTGCTTGACAAGAGTGAAAGAAATTTTTTGAGATGGTGTGGGCATGTTAAAAGATTGAAAGAAGAAAAACAGACGAAACAAGTATATTTAGGTAAAGTAAATGGTAGCCTACCCAGACCCTGCGAAAAAAAATAAAAAGCCACATAAACACAAGAGCTTACATGAGAAAATGTATGGACGTAACGAAAGCTAAAGTTTTATGCCAGAACAGAAAAGTGTGGCGACAAATAGTTTATAAGAAATGTGTGACGATGCATGTCTTGGCCGATGTGGTTAGAGTAAAGAGTATGGATCTCACTATGTGATTATCAGTAAGCTTGCATATTTTTGTATGGTGATGACACATGATGAATTTGTAAAGCTCTTAGCATGGGGGGATTGCTAGAGAGATTGATCATCAACCTGGGTCTCCCTTATACCTCCTCGCACACTTGCCTCTCTCACTTTACTCATAAGAACTCCTTGATCCCCGACATTATAACGAGGCTAGAACCGACTGAGTCACGCTTACTCTGAAAGGGATTTAGCTTAATGGTGTAACAAAATAATAAATTGAAACCAAACAATTTTCTACGTTTAAAATTGAAACTAAAGAATAGTGAAAGCAATTTAATTCCCTAAAAATGGTAATTTGTGAGCGAAAAAAATGTTCATCGTCATATCAAAAACAAATTTTTCAATTAAAAAATAACCAGTAAGTGGTAAACAGGCTGATTATAAAACTCGTTTTTATAAGTTTAATATTTCCACTCATAAAAAATACCACAAAACTTTTGCTTTAAATTTAAAACACAGTCACTTTTTCCATTATTCAGCTCGTTCGTAATGGTATCCACCTCATACTGCTTTTCCTTACAATAACTTGGGAAAGAGATATTTTTGAAAAATGACGCATAAAGGATTAACCTACATTTTTTAAATATTTTCGAGATTTCACTTTAAAGGTCTATTTGTATCTTATTTAAAATCTGAACCATGGTTAAACTGTTTCTTTAGCTACTTTACTTTAGACTTCAGAAGTTTAGAGTTTAGTCTCTTTAGAAATGACGAAAGGAATTATCCCGTTTGAAAGAAATCAGTTTTCTCAAATTTCATGCTACGTAGGTAAAGCATAGAAAATACCCGGTCCCCGCTCTCGGCTTTTAGACTTTAGAGGCATATCGGTGTTTCAGGTAAATTTACCTTTTGGCTTAACGACCTGGAAGCTGAAAAGCGCTTAAAGCAAAACCTCATCCTTTAAATAATCTACCTCTGACCAGTTACATACAATCCACTTAACCGTGAGAATATGGTTATCGTGATTGGACAGCAAAGGAAAATCAGAAAACGGCTTTTAAAATAGAAAATAAAGTTCCGCTATAATTTTTGTCAAAAAATAAAAATTGAGATGTAAATTATTTCGAAATTATTTGCAGATCGATTGCAAGACGAAATAATTGAACAATTTAAATTCAGAGACTTTTTTAATTTGGCAATTAATCATTAAAAGATCAATTTAAAAATTGAACAATTGGAAAATGATGAATTTGAAATTAGACAATTTAACTTTTTAAATGGTATAATAATAACAAATCTTAAATGCTAAAATTTGAAAATTTGATAATTTTTAACTTTGAAACATTGACAATAATTGAAGATTTTTAGATTGCACATTTTTCAATTAACATGCTTGAAGATTCTGAATTTTTTATTTTTGTAAGATAGACCAACTACAAAATTGAAATTTAAAAGTAAACATGCATCTCCTAAAAATTGATAAAATTCTTTCTTTGATTAACATTTTTTTTTATTTAAAGAAAATTTATTTAGTTCAAAGAAATAATTTATCGTTCAAATAAAAATTTTTCTTTAATTTAAAATGATTTTTTCTTTAATTTTGAAGTAATTTTTGTTTAAGTGGAAAAATGATCTAAAAGAACCCATTTCTTTAATTAAAAAAAAAACATTTTCTGAGTGAACTTATATCATCATTCTGAAACAAATTTAATAATTATACTCCACAAAGTTTTTAAAATGAATTTTCTGAAATTTCTTTAGAATTTTCAGTTTTCAATTAAGTGACTTTTACAACTTTTAATTATTAAATATGGAACTTATTTAAAGATTAAAAATTGATTTCCTATGGAATGCTTAAAGTATGGAACATTTTACAATTTTTATTGAATTTTTTTTCATTCCTGAAAATTTCAGGATAATCATAAGAAACTTCCAAATAAAATTCAGAAAAATTCATTTTAAAAAACGTTCTATGTTATAATTTTTTTTATCACGATATTGTGAGACCTATAAACATCTCCGTTCTTTAAATCGTCCAAATTGTATGCTTAAAATTTTAGTTGTACAATTTTTTTCGATTCAATTTAAATCAATTACATGGCAAATTATTAAAAATTGAACAACATTTTAAATATATACACACACACACATATATATACGTGTGTATATAAGCCTTACAAAATTGAAGGTTTTAATTTTAATTTCCTTTGAGAATGATGATGTTCATTTTTGGCTTTAGGGTCAGGTAGATTGAAAACAATTAAATTGTTTCAAAAAAGATTGTAGTTAAAGAATTCTATAAAATGCAATGTTTTTAATAATTATGTATTTCTATTACAGTGTGATTTAAACAAAAATACTTTCGCAGAAAGTTTTACATAATTTTAATGTATACCATTAATAATTATTATAAAATATTATATAGTAGTGCACGTGGGATATTAACAAAGAATAACACTGTTTCAACTGTCAATTGTGTCCCTATACAGAAAATTATGTAATTTTTACAGATTTAATAAAACTCACTGCTTTCAATTTACTTGACCCCAAAGCCAAAAACGAACATCAACATTCTCAAAGAAATTGATTTTTGAGGGTCAATACAATCCCCCAACGATTATTTAATTTTAATGTTGAATATCAATTTTCAAAATTTTTTCGAACCGTCTATAATGCGTGCAATTTTGAAGCTGATGGTACAAGATTTAAAGTCGAATATTTGTAAGATTAAAAACGTAAAAATTGTGGAGTATTTTAAAAAGGGTATTATACCTTTTTGAGTTAAAATTCCTGGGGAAATTTCGTTTTACGTAACTTTGATTTTCATCTGAAATAACTTGGATGATTAATCACCGGGATGCATTTATCACGATATTCAAAATTTCCGCAAAAAGGCAAGGTCGTTTGTTTCTAACTGTCATGCTGGTGGTTAGTTTAAAAGGAGGTCTCGGGTTTGGAGCTTCGAATCTGGGTCTCTGGGTCAACCCTTTCATTGATTCGACCCCACTAGCGAAAATTATTCTCTGCATTTGTTAGCTCTCTGCATTCGTTCTGGTTGCATTGAATGCAATTTCGCCCATTGTGAATTCAATATTACATATAGGGTTGTATTCGCAGTGGAAACCCCTAAATGTCTTTTTATATGCAATGGAGGGGTTATAAGGAGATCTCTTAGAAAGCAATTTCAACCTCAGAAAAAAATCTTTTTGTTGGGGAAAAAACGAGGTGGATGAGGTGACCTCTTTATTTTCGAGTAGAAGTGGTGACACATATTTCGGTAAAAGGGAAGGGTCGTGCTGGGTTTCAGTAAAGTGGGGGAGACTAGAGACTAGATTGTGTCTATAATGATCGCCTAGGCGCCACTTGGGTCAGTAGGTCACACTTATAATCGATTTATCCGGGATTCCCAAATTTTGGGGCGATCCAATCTTCTGTCTACCATTTCCGCTCTATTTTACTCTCTGATCTTCGACTAATTTACAATTAGTCCATATTTATTTTGAATTATTAATATTTCACTGGAGCTGTCATATTTCACTGAAAATGATATTACTAAATCAATTAGTGAAATATAGATTAAAATATTTGGTAAAAGACTCAGTTGTCAGAGTTTACTTTTTGTAGTCAGATATTTTCCTGTAAATTGCCCTAATTTTTAATGGAATCTGACTACTTTCTAATACAATTTTAATTAATTAATATATTGATGTATTTTTTAATGTCACAAAATATGTACTTTAAATGAAACACTACTAATTTATTCATATTTGTCAGAAAATTAGTCAAATACATATACTAAATCAATTAATGAATTATTTGGCCCTATTTGAAGTAATCAAAATACATGCTAAATTACGATTTGTAAACTAAAAAATAATTGATCCCTATAATACTGTATAATTCTAGTTGTTGATAAAACAAATTATTTACAACCTAATTAAAAATTCTGTTTATATTTTTGTCAACGTTAATTTAAGCACATAGGCAGGTTATCTTTCTGATCATAAATTTTCTGGTTCAAGCGACCTAAATAAAGAATTATTTAATTTTAAATGTCACTACGATATACTTTGGCATATAATCTGGGGTAGATAATTTTCAAGTTAGACACAGAAAAATGTAACACGGGACCAACTTTTACTGGAAAGCACTTTTTAAACTTTGGATTATTATAGAAAAAAGATGAATTTTTAATTTTGTAATTACTTTTTTTAAATTTTACAATACAATACAAAAAAACAAGCCTTAAAACATTTTGTAAAAGATAATAACGAATAAAACTGAATTTAAAAAGTAATTTTGAAGTTGATTAAATATTCTTTGATCGCATGATTTATCTTCTTATTTTGATATAATTGAAATCATATTGATTTTTGTATTTGTGCTGCTTATTAAACTTTTTCTCTAAGTTTTAGCATACATTGATAAATCAGATAATAATTTTAAAAACCTGCCGTCGGTAAGGCAGATATTTTCTTACCCATTGGAGAATAGTTTCCCTGCCGGTAAGTTACCAAAGTCAATCCCGTTTGCTACAAATATCCAGTAGATTTCAGCACTCTGCGGTTGAATCATTTGACTTTACTTTTTTCAATTATTTGACTTTACGTTTTTATCATTAATTTTAAAAATAAATAAAAGATTAAAAGTTGCTAAAAAATTGCTTTTGGCGCAGTTTTATTTTTTAAAAAGTACTATATATCAATTTAAAGACATTTGAGTGGTTGCGACATTTTGTGATTTTATTATTTAAACTTTAAAGTTGAATTTTACTGCTAACCCCTGTAAATTATGAAGAGTTATTATTATCTGGAATTAAAAACTCATTTAATGAATAAATTTATTATAATGAATCATCGTGAAAGCATTGAATCTATTAATTTTATGAATGTTAAGAGTGCTATTTTTTCTGGAAGACAGTTTGCAATTATTTAGACAATTTTTCCTCTACAAATCTTGAAAAGTTACTATTTTCTGGTATTAATAAAAATTCTAGTTTTTTCGAATCAGTATTTTCATAAGTCAGAACTTATATCCTAATTTTTTAAACAATTTTTTTTCAGTTGCGTTACGGACAGTTATTATTTCAGATCGATTTCGTTGAGATAAGAAAATACTGATTAACAAGCGAAATAGTATAAGAGATTCGAAAAAACTAGAATTTTTTCCATCATTCCTATGAAAAGGAGCAGATGATTTTAATTGTTTAAATAATTGAAAACTGTCTTTCACAAAAAATATCACTCTTAACATGCATTAACTACTTCATTAATAAATTCCAGAAAACAATAACATTTCACAATTTACCTGGAGAAAAAATTGTTTAAAGAAATGAAAATTGTTTAAATAATAGCCAAATCTCCTAATAAAAAGAAATTACACACAACATTCGTTAATCGTGCCATTCATTTGAGAAACTACTGAATTTTCACGATTTGGTGAAAAAAAAAATTATAGAAATATGTAGAAATTGTTTAAACGATTACAAAATATGTCACAAAATATGTCGCTGATTGTAAATACACTAAAATAATTCAACTTTTTAAAAATGTACTTGATTTTTTTCCTACAACTATTTTTAATATGTACTTATTATATTTTAAATAAACATTAAAAAATTTAAGAAATAGTAAAATGGAGTTTAGAAGAATATTAATTTTTCTTTTTCTCACTTTGTTCAATTTATTAAATAACGAGGGCGCGTTAAAAAATTTTCAAGACAATATTGTCTCGTCTGTGATCTGTGATCAGTGATAACACAGATAAATATCCGAATAAAAAAAAATAACAGCATGAACATAGATTCCAGTGAGTTAAAATCTCTGTTCATACAAAGTTCATTCAGCCGATGCTTTAACTGTTGGTCTTATAGAATTTTGTTAGAGAGAACAAAAGATTATTTTTTATCGAACACAATTCAGCTAAAGTTTGGATTTTACGATATAATCAAAATTTTTATTTTTTGCTTTTTTTTTTGTTAACCTGTTGGATTTTTAAAATTTTTCTTTACTGTACAAAACTGTGTACATTAAGAGCCGCCTAGCATAATCTTTCCTTTTTTGCGAGTAATAAGTTGCAGTTCCAGCAAAAAAAAAAGTTTTTCATAATTGTGCCCGCAATTTTCGATTTTTCAAATAACCGTTTACTGAACAAACGAGCACAAGTATAGTAAAATTTAGCACAATTTTCATTCTTTTCAAATAATAAGTTTACGTTTCTGACTCCCGCGACATTAAAGCTAGTTTAAATTTAAAATTTCTCAGTACGTTTTCTCAACTGACAATTAATTAAATTAGTGCAATTATTTAAAATTTTTCAACACAGGAAAAGCAGACGTGTAATTTTTGTTGTCGATAAGAGCCGCAAGGGGCCACCCATAAATTACGTAGCACAGTTTAGGGGGTGGGAGTCAATCCTAGTTTTACACAATGGCGAAAATATTAGGGCGAAAACATCAGGACATTATCCCGCTTCTCACCCCCTTCAACCTCTAATTTCCCCCACCCCTAATACAATTTAACTTAAGGCGCGTTATTTAAAAAACAGTGTTGCTACAAAATACCAATGTCGAAATTCCCTAACTCTCTCTGACTTTTCCCTCACCAATTTTTCATTTTCCCTGACCATTGCAAATTTTTCTTTCAGGTTAAATCTTCAACCAAAGAAATTAATGTTGAACCAGAAACATTAAATTTCAACCAATAAGATTAATTTTACACGCAAAAACATGAATTTTTTAAAAAAGACATGAATTTTCAACAAAATAGATAAATTATTAACGAAAGAAATGCATTTTCAACTAAAATGAGGAATCTTTAACAAAAAAAAACGTGAATTTTCAACCAAGAAGATTAATTTTCTATACTAAATAAATTTTCATACCCAGAATGAAATAGTTATATTTACAGTTAAAATATAACTTTTAGTCATAAAAAGCGAATTTTTAACAGAATAGTTAAATTTTCAACTAAAGAAATATACTGTCAACCAAAAAGGTGATTTTTTCACCAAGAAGATTCATATTCTATCAAAAAGATACATTTTAAACACAACAGTTGAATTTTTAAGCAAAGAAATGAATTTTCAACTATAATGATGAATCTTCAATAAAAAAATGAATTTTGAACCAAATAGTTGTATTTTCGACCAAAAAGATGAATTTTCAAACATAAAGATTACTTTTCTACCAAAAAAAGAAGAATTTTCAACAAATTACATGAATTTTCAACTTAAGAAGATCAAATTACAACCAAAAATGGAATAGTTATACTTTCAGTTAAAAAAAATTTAACAAAAAAAACGAATTTTCAACTAAAAAACATACAATTTCAATTAAAAATGGAAAGGTTAAATTTTTAGTTAAAACAATAATTTGTAAACAATTAAAAACAAATTTTCATCTAAATATTAAAATTTTCAACCAAAAAAAATTCTGATTTCACACAAAAAACCAGTTTTATCAGTTTTAACCATTTTTTTTTATTTTGCAGTTTTATCCAAAAAAGATGAAATTTCTACAACAGATAAATTTTTAAACCAAAAAGACGAATTTTCAACCAAGAAAGATTTTTCAGCAGTCAATAAAGAAAAAAATTGTTATTCAAAATGTGGAATTTCCATGCAAAAAATTAGTCAAAGTAGGCACCGAGCGCCTACAAGGAAGATTTTCGTAGCCTATTAAGACGTTAATTTAAGTCTTAACAGAATCTTAAAACAAAATATTTTTCAATTTTGTAAAAAAAAGTTGTTTGAAAACAAAAAAGTTATTTAAAAAATTATGTTTATGGTATACATGTAACCAAAATTTTTGAAAAAAATGTATAAACAAAAAGTTTTGGAAAAAAAATTTATTGAAAATAAATTATGTACAAAAAATTGTATGAAAAAAAAATAAAAAAACAATTGTTTAATAAAAAAAATTTTTAAAACGAATTTAAATTAATTTAAATTTAAAAAAAATTAAACTATCAGAGCCTCAGCCCGGGATTACGAAGCCCTAAAAAGACAATTTTTCTACAAAATAGTTGAATTATCAAACTGAAAATATAATTTTTCAACTAAAAAGTTAACATTCGGCCAACTATTTGAATCTACAACCCAAAAAGGCGAATTATTTTAAACCAAACGGTTGATTTCTTACCCAAAAAGATTGACTTCTTTGTTTTTAACAAAATTGTTGAATTTTGAACAAAATAATAAAATTGTACGTTCAAGGTCAACATTTTTATTTCAATAATTGAGTATAATCTGTACAATATGATTCATTAAAATACTTTTCAGAACCTCCAATTAAAATTAAGGTCTGCGATCGCGAATTTTCGTTTTCGGGCATGAAAAATCAGGACATAGCACAAAAAATCAGAAAATCAGGTTAACGATAAAAAATCAGGATATGTCATAATAATAAATTAGGACGCTTGGTCCCCTAGAAAAAATACAGGAAGAAATCGAAAAAGCGTTACATGGGGGGGGGGCATTTATTTAGCCAATTTGCAACAAAAAAGTTACTTTTCAACCAAATAGTGGGACTTTCTACAAAAATATAGTTAAATTTTTAATAAAATACATGAATTTTCAACCAAATAGTTGAATTTTCTACCAAAATATTTGATTTTTCTACCCCCCCCCCATAAAATGAATCTTCAACCAAAATGAATTTTTAATAAAGTAGTTCAAGTTTCAATCAAGTATGTAGTTCAATTTTCAACCGCAGAAAAGACAAATTTTCAACAAAATAGCTGTACAGGAATTTTTGTACCAAAAGAGATGAATTTTTAAACGAAAAACAAAACTTTTCAACAGAAGAGTTGAAACTCCAACAAAAATTCAATAAAGTAGCCGAACCCTCTACAGGAATTGTTGTACCAAAAGAGATGAATTTTTAAACAAAAAACAACACTTTTCAACAGAAGAGTTGAAATTCCAACAAAAATGTTCGTTATTTTTCAACCAACTAGTTGAACTTTCTAATCTAAAGTAGTTGAATTTTTAACAAAATACATTATTTTTCAACCAAAATAGATGAATTCTCAACAGAAAATATAATAGTTGATATTATTACAACCAAAAAAGATTTTAATTTGAAATAAAACACAGTTGAATTCAACCAAAAAAAGACGAATTTTCAACAAAATAGCTGAATCCTCAACCAAATCATATTAATTTTCTACAAAGAGTTCAATTTTCAACCAAAAAATATGAAATTTCATTACCAAGAGAGATAAAATTTGAAATAAGAAAGCCGAATTTTGAACCAAGAAAAAAATGTCCACTACATGGTTGAATTTTCAAGCCAAAAAGACGAGTCTTTATACAAAACAGTTGAATTTTTTATCCGAAAATATGAATTTTCAACCAAAAAAGTTACTTTTGAACAAAATAGTTTCATTTTCAAACAAAATACATGAATTCTCAACGAAAATAAATATAATAGTTGATATTATTTCAACCAAAAAAGATGTTATTTTGCAATGAATCACAGTTGAATTCAACCAAAAAATACGAATTTTCAAAAAAATTAGTGACTCCACCCAAAAGAGATTAATTTTCTTTTTTTGGAAGTGAATTTTCAACTCTAAATTTAATTTTCTACCCATAACTGACTCATAAACCAAAAAACACAAAGTAACTTCAAAGTACACTAAAATTAAAGTTCCAAGTTACTACGAAAATCGTAACTAAGTTACGTTACAAGTTACTTTTAAAAATTGTAACGATATTACCCTAAAAAGCTAAAAATTTACAAATAACGTAACTTTTCAGTAACTTAGTTCCTTGCTGTGACAAGTTACTACCCAACTATGGTGTTGAACGATTGTATAATAGAGAATAGTAAATATATAAAAACAAATAAACAATTTAATAAAGTTCACTTACAATTACTCGTTTCAATAATAACATTCTTTGATATCAAGCCACGATTCAACAGAGAATCAACTTAACGTACCATGGTAACTAGGTTAGGTTGACTGAAGTTCACTCTCTTCTCACTTTTCGTTGCTGCGCGATCAATAAATGCTATTGCTGAACAGAAAATGCACCGAAAGTCGACAAAACAGTTATTCAATCACAATCCACATAAATACCTTCCACAATCACTATACACAAGCAAAAACAAATAAAGTTTTTTCGCGCAAATCATAAAACAAAACGTCAATTCTCTTGCAGTTTAAGTTTACCATCGATTCTTGCAACTGTTTTATCAATTATTCTCAAATTATCAACCGTCGGTAAGCAGAATAACCTAACTGAAGACAATCTTTGCTAAAGAACATAAAGAATTACCTACAGTGGCCTCACTAACATCAAAATTGATAACGATAACCAATCAGAATTTGTCAACACAGTCTTCGATTGGCTCATTCTCTTTAAGCTGTCCATAAGAAACCCTTTGATTCGTTCTCTACATTTCCCTTTCAAAAACAAATCTGCCTCACTGACAAACATTTGTCACAAAATTGTCGTCTGCTACACACGGCCCTGTTTCAAAACCGGAGTTAAAGCTCTTATCTTTCCCCCCAGCAATGATACATTCACCTCCCAAAACCTGAAATGTCTAAAAAATTTCAAAGTTTTATCTAATCAGAGCAAACTCCATAAAAAGTCTAGAAAAGTTTCTTCTCTCGGCTGTTCTCTCAACATAAAAATGCTAGTCAACCCTACCAACACACTTGCGTTCAGCATTTTAAAACGGGAAGGCTGACGAAAGCGAAAGCTTCCCCGCTATTCCTTTGTGAATAAGCTTCACTAGCTTTCAATTTTTCATCAAGTGACAAGATACATTTCAAGAATTGACACAAGAAGCCGGGATCGCCTTAATGTGATTATTGTAAATGCACTGTGAACTAGATCAGTCACACTCGCCGGTGGTGGATAGTTTCGAGGGATCGTTCGATCAGTACCTAGTGATCGGGTCCGGAGGAAGATGGCCGCCAGTGATTCTCGTGCGAGGCTGTCATGAAGGAGTTAGGATTTTCGTTCGCCTTTGCCGTCGCTCTTGCAGCAATGGAAAACAGCGACTGGTTGCGAAATGCAAGTGTCATTCTTGTTTGAGATTTGCGTGTCGCGAAAAGTGTCACAAAAAAAGTGCTATCAAGATCTAGTGCTCAGTGACGCGAGATATAGAACCTGGTGAATCTTCGGGTTTTCGAAGTTCCTGAGTGCTAATAATGGCAGACAAGTAAGTTGGTGAATTATACCCCCTAACCTAACCTCTAAGAGTAACATTTTCCAAAATTGAAATGTCAAAAGCGAAATTGGGAAGGATAACGGCAGTGTGAAAATTCCGTTGCTTTCGTTTCTTGTAAGAGTCGTTGATGAATATGTTGGCTTTTACCGTGGAAATTTAAGAGATTATATATTGTTTTGTACTTATTCTAGATATAAGATCGAAAGGAATTTATTAAAGGCAAGCTTGGTTTTGGGTGGGACCCATAAGACTCGCGCTGCACCCTTCTTTCGCTCCTGTCACTTGTTTCGCTTATCTTTTGTCCATGTCGTGCTCGTCTTTTTTGCACTTTCGCGCACCGATCTCCAGATAGATAAATTTGCGCGGACTATTTGTGCCAATTAAACGAAATGCATGACATCAGCCGGTTTGGCTGCAAGCATTTCCATCGATTGTTAAAGGAAATGGGTGAAAGAGGGAGAGAGAGTGACAGTTGACACGTTCTAACATGCACCGACAAGATCGCCATGGCTCGTTTTGAAATACCGTTTCTTGCACTATTTCTTGGTGGTGATTGTGAGGTTTTCAATTAGATTTTGCCGTTAGACATTGACAGAGAAACTGCTGTTTTGGGTTCATAATTCGACGATAGAGAGAGAGAGAGTAGAATTTGGAGCAAAAGTTTTAGGACTTTTATCAAGAGCTCTAAAATGTCCTGTCCTTTTTTAAATTTGTATTTACAATGATCGATTATCTTTTTCAGGGTGCACAGTTTTTCCCCTATTCCCCTGCGTTTTCCCCTTTTTCAAACTCTCCTTTTTTGCCCTATTCTCGAAAAACTTCCCCCGTTTCTCCTTAAATGTACAATATTTGAAAATACAATTTATTGTTCGTTTTACATCTACCAAAATTATTCTATTCGCAACTAGAATATGCTACCTTTTTTAACGTACAGAATTATCTAAATTAATTAATTTAACTTTTTTTACATTTGATTAATTTCAAGCTAAACTATTTAGGATTTAAATAAAACTGTAAAGTAAAATATTTTTTCGTTGAATCTATATAAATGAAATATTTTGGAATATGCCAAAACTCAAACAATAGTTACAAGATTTACAACTAACCTTAATGACATCGTTCGATTGGGACGACTGAAAAATCCCGAAAAATGGAATTCTTGGCACTGTAAAATTCCCGAATTGGAAAAATCCCGAACAATAAAATATCTTAAAAATAAAATTCGCGTATAATAAAACTCGTGAATTATAAAATTCCCGAATAATAAATATTCCTGAATATTAAAATTCCCGTAATTACCAAATTTGAAAATTCCCGAATAATACAATTCCCGAACTTAAACAATGATAAAATTTTTATTAAAAAAAATTATTTGCTATATTTAAAGTTTCTAAAAATGTTGTTTGAATTTAAAATAACAATAATTGAAAAAAATATATTTCTGGATTAAATTTTCTTTCAATTATTGTTATTTTAAGTTCAAACAATAATTTTAGACACTTTAAACATTAAAAATAAATTTTTATATAAAACGTTTATTATGGTATTTTTATTCAATACATAATATTTATAGAAAAAAAATTTTATTGTTCAATTTTGGGAATTTTCTGCAGGGAGTTTTATTATTCAGGAATTTTCAAATTCGGTAATTTTCTTTTTCGGGAATTTTCCAACTCGGTAATATTATAAACTTCGGAAATTTTATTATTCGGGTATTTTACAGTGTCGGGAATTTTATTTTTCAGGATTTTTCATTCGTCCCGAAAAAAGGGACAATTCCAGAATAATAAAATTCGTGAACAGTTTACAATATTACCGAATTGGAAAATTCCCGAATATTCCTCACCAAGTGAGTCACGCTTACCCCGAAAGGGATATGTCTTAACGGTATAAAAAAAATCCCGACAGTTTATTATATTACCAAGTTTGAAAATTCTCGAATAATAAAATTCCCGAAAATGTAAAATTCCCGAACAGTTTACAATACTACCGAATTGTAAAATTTCCGAATAATAAAATTCCCGACAGTTTATAATATTACCAAATTTGAAGATTCCCGAATAATGAAATTCCTGACAGAAAATTGCCCAATTAAAAAATATCCGCACTAGAAAATAGCCGAATTTAAACAATGATTTTTTTAAAAACATTTATTAATTAAAAATGCAATAATGAAATATTTTTGTTCACAAACATTATTTTAAATGTTTAAAGTTTCTAAATTATTGTTTGAATGTAAAATTTAACAAAATGTACCAACTAAATTAGATATATTTAAAGTAAAATAAATTCTGTTTGGAAGGATGAAAAATTACAGGATGTCAAATTGGTGGGTAATTAAAATTGAAGAATTTAAAATTAAACATTTTCATAGTTGTGCAATTTAATATTGAAAAGATCTTAATGTATAATTTAACAATTTAACATTTCAACGATTGTTGATTATTATTTAAACAATGCGCTAACACATATGTAACTACACTACAGCTTACTTGATTAACTTGATTAATTTTTCAAACCCTAAAATATTTTTATTTTTAAGTTTTACACATGTAATCGCCGCCGCTTTTGCGCTGTATGCATAGACTTAGTTTTCTTTTTTCTCATAAGGCTTTTTTATGGCTTCTTATCATGTTACCCTTTTAATTATTGGGTCGCGAGGAAGGTAATTGAAATAAATAAAAATAACAATAATTGAAAAATTATAATTCTGCTTAATTTTTTTTTCAATTTTTTATAAAAAAATATTAATTGCTGAACTACGGGAATTTTCTATTTCAAATATTTTATAATTCGGCAGTATTCTGCCGGAAATTTTATTATTCGGGAATTTTCCAATTCGGACATTTTACAGTGTCGGGAATTTTATTTTTCGGGATTTTTCAGTCTTCCCATTTTTTTTCTTTAAACATACATTCCATATAATATTTAATGAATTTAAAGATTTATCAAGCTTTTCTTTAAGACCAAAATAAAACCAAAAAATGGTATTTTTTATTTTAAAAATTAAAACAATTTTCTATTTAAAATTGTTTTATCCTCCAGGTTTTAATTTTAAAATTTGTATAGTTAAGTATTTTTAAAAAAATTTTGGAATTGATACTGTTTTTAGTGCTGGGACAATTTCAAATTACAAGCGTTTGAAATTAAACAACTTTTATTTTCTGATATTAGACTAGTAATTTTTTTCAAATGTAAACAATTTTTAATTGAAGATTAAAAAAATATTGCTATTCAAAATTTAACAATATGTAACTAACAATATTTATTATCTCAAGGTACGTAAAAAATGTTGTTATCCATGCAAATATTAAAAATTACGAATGTAAGAGTTTTTTCAAACATATCTTACTAACTAGAATTAATCATTTCTTCAAAAAATGTAAATCGTTTCTAACGTTTTTTAGAACTTTTAATATTTAAAAATATTATATTATGGATTTTTAAATAGTTTATGTTTTTAATATTAGAAAATAAAAATCATCAATAAAAAATATTTGTAGAAGAATTTAATTTATATTCATAACATTTCAAATGACTTCTACATATTTTAACCCACGGTTATACTTTTTTTATTTTTTTTTCTCGAATAGTTAAATTATCACTGAGGCTTTGGAGATATTTTTTTCCTATTTTGTATTGTTTCAACATCACCCATGATTTTTTGTCAGCCAACAATATGTGAAGGTGTATTTTGAGGTGTGACCGTTAAGGGTTAATGAATTTTTAGGATTTCCAAAGATGTAAAGGTTTTTAAAGATTTGAAGTTATTTTAAAAGATTCAAACGAATGTTAAGGGATTTCGTTTCAAAAAATGGTAAAACTCTTAATATTAAACATTTTGTTGCTTTGGATTTTTAAATACTTTATGTTTTTAATATTAGAAAAAAGATCCAAGGGCGTGAACGCGTGCTTGGCACGCGTTTA
Organism: Andricus curvator; assembly: GCA_932195095.1. NCBI lineage: Eukaryota > Metazoa > Arthropoda > Insecta > Hymenoptera > Cynipidae > Andricus > Andricus curvator. The sequence continues at coordinate 36,666 of CAKNYM010052834.1, forward strand.
TTTTGTTTAAATGCGGGTTTGTAGACCAATTCAATGAAAAATTTTAATTTAATTTATATCCAAACTAATTTATAGAGAACTTCAGGGAATAAATTAAATTTTGTTTCAAGGGATTTCTACGGATTTCCACTGTTTTAAGGGATATGAACGAATTCGATCAATTTCAAAGGATTTTAAAGATTCTAAGGAATTTCAAGTTGTTTCGTTTCGAGCATTGAAGAGTGCTGTTTCCAATTTTCATTCAAAGTATTAATTATAGTAAGGATGAAATAGCAAATCTTGGACAGAAATATTTAATTATGCTTATAAGTATCAATATTTAATTAATAATGAAGGAATTTTTAGAGTAGGAAATATTCTTGATTATGAGAATGATTTAAAATATATAAAAATTGTTTATTTAACCAATGTTGTGTTTTTCCGGACTTTTTTATATCGGGTTGAATGGATTTTCAACGACCTAAGTATATCCAATTTAAAAAAAAATCTTTAATGGCAAAAATCGTTAAAAAAATAATTTACCACTATTTAGAAACTATACAATTTCTTGGTGCTTGAAGTTTTTTAACGTTCAAATGAACGACATTTTTTACTGATGACTTTGAAAATCAGAAAAAGTGCTCAAATGTTTGTTCATTTATATTGGAAATAATTTATTATTGAAACAGAATTATAATGCGTATTTTAAATTACAATTGGAACAATATTTATGGGTAAAATAGAAGTGGGAAAAAATATTTCGTTCCTTTGAACGTTCGGAACTTCAGGTACATACAATTTCTTATAAAAAGATTGTTGATTCTTTTCTGGATGTAAAAATAAATTCTTAATCTTTCCCCTATTTTCACCCTTTTTTCTTGAAAAAATTACCCTATTTTTGAGCTGTTTTTGCTCTGTGATCTCTGCTTTTGTTTTAAAAAAGGTTCACTTCTTGACCAATCATTCAGTCTGCTCTGCACATTGATAGAACTGTCTTTTTAAACTAGTCTAAATTATCTTGCCTTTTTCATTTTTGTTAAATTTTATACTTTTAAATATCTTAATTTTGAGTGTTTCGTAAACGTTATCAATTTAAAATTGTTCAATTCTGAACGTTCAAAATTAATATTGTTTAATTATCAAGGCTTTAATTTAAATTTGGAACATTGTAAAAGATTTAAATCCGAACTTTTCCAAATTTTCATATATATTTGAATTTTAAATTATATAATCGATTTGGATCTTACTTACTTTAAAATTGTTTAACTATTATGATTAACAATTTTGTAGAAACTTGATCGATCTTAAAAGATTTAATGAAAATAATGCAATTTCAAATGACATTCATTTGAACATTTCAATTTGAAATTATATTGTGCATTTCTAAGCTCTTTCAATTTTGTATGATTCAACAGGCCTGAGTCATTGGATCAGAAAAGTTTTCAGTAGGCTGAAACTATTCTTTTTATCATCATTTTCATCTTGAAATTGTATAATTTTTTACTTTTTAATTTGAAATGATTAAATTTGGAATATTGCAAATCTTAAATCATACACTTGTTGAGGTTTTTACTTGAAAATTATAATTTTGAATGATTTAAATTTGAAAGCAAGCAATTTGGAATACCGAACATGTTTGAATCTTTCTATTTATTCACTTTCGAAGACTTTAAATTTAAAATTTTTATATTTTGAATTCGTTATTGTTGAATGCTATTACTTCGAATTCTTGCCCAAGTTATGAAATATCAATTTAAATGCAATTTTTGGTGCAACATTCAACAAGAGACCGAACATTTTTGAACAAAAGCTTGAGGAATTTTTCTCCCAGGATTAAAATCCATTCCCAACTAATAATTTTTTTTAAACCTCCATTATCTTCTTTGTTAAAAAAATAATTGTTTACTTTTTTGAATAACTTAGGGTGGTCTCTGAACTTGGTCTAAAATGCCTAATTTAAAAATAATTTAATTTTTAAGACGTGAACCTCACATGCTTAATTTGAAATTGTTTAAAAAATGTAGGCTTGGAAATTTGTATTTTTTTTATTCTGAATGCTAGAAATTTGAGGATTTCTCCTTTCTTCGGTGCATTTTGTAAGATTTAAATTTTAATTTAAGATTTGGACTTATAAATTATGGAAAATATTTGTTCAAAATATTTTCCATAATTGAAGATTGCAAAACTGTTTATTTTGATTAAGTTCTATTTATAAAATATATATTAAATTATAATAAAAACAGTTTTCTAGAATTCTAAAATGAAATTTAATTTCATTTACTTGCTATAAACGAAACAGAATTTTTCGTAAGACTAGCCCATTCCCAGTTCATTTGGGCTAAAATTGTGGAAAAATCCGTAGTACTAGACAGTGCCTACTGAAAATGTTTAATACAATTTAAAATCCAAGAAAATCTTCTCCAGGAATGATACGTTTTTGAGATCTAAGTCAGAAATAAAAACATTAGTTTTCTAAAAGAAAATTAAATTTTCAGCATACTGATTTCAATTTTTTTTTTATGTTTTTGTTTATCATTTGGCAGGGATGACTTAAAAATTTCGAAAATTGGAAAATTCCCCGGTAATAAAATTCAGGACAGTTTATAATATTACCGAATTTGAAAATTTCCATAATAGATAATTCCCGAAAAAAATTTCCGACATAAATTGAAGGGCGATAGTACAGAAATAGATAATCAACAAAATCCGAATTTTTCAGGAGAGCGAAAAAACATTCTGTAAAATCGAAATCACTATTCAAAGATAACACAGGATTCCACTACTGAGATGACGTGTTGCTGATTCAATCCCGCACAAATTTGAATACAAAAAGTTATCCTTTTTTGAGGAAACAGATGTGTCAGCTGACAATCTCAAAGTGACACTGACCAAAAATTGGAACAGGCTACGCCGCCGAATGCGATAAAAAAAGGAATCTTCAGTTTAAATAGAAAATAAAAAAATTATTTATTTAGATATTGCGTTTCTGAATGAGTAGTTTTCGGTTTTCAATTTTTCACAAAAATAAAAAGTAGCTCCCGAGATATGGGAAAACTAAATAAGAAAAACAAATATTTGATATGAACATATTATTCTGTTCTAAAAACATAAATATTTTGTGACGGTATCGCATTGAGATAGACGATTATCCAGTGAATGGTCTATAAAAAGAAATTTTGATTTTTCACTAAATTATAATAATTTCAAAAAATAGCTGCTAACATTTTTACTAAACTTTAAATTACATTTTTTTATTACTGTATGCAAAAATGAGAATTCGAACAAATCTTTTTATCACAATGTGTGTTTCATTTTTGACAAATTTTTCATACAATAAACCCATTTTCGAAAAAATGTTGGTTATCTAGTTACGTACTGCCATCCTTCAGTTATCCTACACAATAAAATTTCCGATACAGGTACATTTCTGAATTGTAAATGAGTAAATAAAATAAAAGAGATGTTCATAAAATAAAAGTGTTTTATTTATTATTAACCAATTTTTTAATTGTTTATATTCGGGAAGTTCCTTGTGTCGGCAATTTTACAGTGGCGGATATTTTATAATGTCGGAAAATTTATTGAGAGCGTTCATTGATTTTATTACAGACTTCAGGCTTGAAACCATAAAATAATATTGATTTCCTGCTATCCCAATATTGTGTATTGTAATAACATCAAACGGCCAAACGGAAAATTCTTGAAATTGATCAATTTTGTTCTTCAAGGGATTATATTGTTTTAATTAAAATGTATCACATTACAAAATAATTAGCAAATTTTTAATTTAAATCTGCAAAGAAAATTACTTTGTCAATAATTATAAATACTATACTTATAAGAAAGATTTAAGTCAATTTCCCTTCTTTTACAGACATTATAATAAATATTTTAATCACTTAGTAAACCTGAGAGTCTCCAATTTTCTCGTCTCATTGCAGATTTTCTGAGATATTCTTCTGAGCATTCACTTCTCACTGTGTTAGGAAAATTGTATCAAACCTTCAAGAATTTTTAAACTCAAATTGAAGTGCACTCAAAGTCATGAAAGGCAGGCTATGGAATTCTTTAGAAATTCCAGTTTCACATTATTTTAAGTGGAATTAATGGAAGTGGTACTTCCAGCTTAACGTTTCTCTTACTTTTTATTACATACATCCCTTTTAAGTAGTTCGTTAGATTCCATTAAATAATTTTATATAGATTAAAATTTTTTTTTTATTATTTCAATACATTTATTTTCAGCTAATTGAAATTTATACAAATGTTTCCTCGGTATTACATTTTACTTTTTATAGAAACGTTTTTCGCTGGTAGAAGTCTTTGACGTACAAAGGGATTCCTTATTTCTCTTGAGAAAACAGATAAATTGGTGTAAACCCCAGTTACAGTGATAATGATAAGCTTTCGGAAGTCAATGTTACCAGTCACGAGTCTGTGTTACTGATGTGTATGTTTTGAGCTACGTAAAGTTGGTAGAACCATGTTCAACAATCATGATTTCTCATAGAGCAGAATCAAGGGCCCATCTAGGACTAAAATCTAATGCAACAACGTCAAATTTAGGGCTTCTTATTTAAAAAAAAGACTGTTTCTACCCTATACCCTTAAAGAAAGGAACCAAAGGGCAGCAGTCTCGTATCGATCGAAAACGTCCAAAGTTGAAATTTTTTAGGGTGAAGTGATAGCCCTAAATGAGCCGTAAGTGATTCTTATAAATGTATGCAAAGCTGACATAACCAGCCATTAAAAAAAATAAGGAGCCCTAAAATTGGTATTGTGGCATTAAATTAGCCCTAAATGAGCGTATGTTTTGAATTTAGAGGGGAAGTACAAATGAATAAATATGTGATTTGATTGTGGGATTACCCTCATGCTATTAAATTACTCAATTTTGTTTTATAAGTGCCATTCAGAGAGAGTATTCTCTCAGTCAGAAACTATCTCTACTACATTTAATTAGGTTAGCATTTTTATTTGATAAATTAAATCATTTGTTTCCATTTTAACTATTAGTATCTATTTTTCACATCATTTTAATCTCAAAGTATTTTATATATTAATATTCAAAAACCATATTTAAAAGCAGTTCACTTTCTAATTTATGTTATTTTTAAGGGAATGTTATTTTCTTATATTTCTTATTTATGAAAATGGTTTTCATTTCAGCAAAATGGAATGGGTGGAAATCATCGAACCACGGACGAAGGAACATATGTATGCCAATCTCACGACTGGGGAATGCGTTTGGGATCCTCCACCAGGTGTGCCTGTGTAAGTATAAGTATAAGCATTTTAGAAGGATTTTATAAGTATTAAAACCGATTATCTATTTCTAGACTATGACCATTGGTTTTTAGATTGAGTGTTAAATTAAGGATGCTATTTTAGTTGATTACAGATCTGACTAGCTGGAAACTATCTGTCCCTTCTTTACTCGCTAACGCACTTTAAAAATTTTAATTCCATCTTCCCCCATTCAAGAAATGTTACTAAGAATTTCGTATGTGAGCCTTATCTAATCATCTTGTGCATGTTATTTTTTTATTTGAAATCAATCGAAATTTAAAGTGAGCATTTTAATTCAAACATAATCAAACTTTTTAGGATGTGTAATGCGCAATAAAAATCGAAATTGCAGTAAGTCTTTCTTTAGAATTGTTAATTCTAAAATTTGAGTGTAAAAGTGAATTTTATAGAATGTGCTACGATTTTTTAAAGCAATTTAATTTTCAAACAACTAGAAATTTACGGTTTTTCATATTTTTATATTAGTCTTCTTATGAAACCAACTTTAAATACTTTTGGAATTTCGAAGAAAATTTGCTTCTGATGTTTCCTACTTTAAAAATGACAAAAAATTTCAGTTTCGAGTTTTCAAATTTCAAGAAGAAAATATGGGTTTTGAAAGGCGAGGCAAGAATATGTAAGCTATTTCGTTTCAAAAGCTTTGGATTAAAAAATTTTAAAACTCTAAATAAAAATCTTCCATATATAGAAGAAATTGAAATAACTTATGAATTTTATTGTATCGTATTACAATTTTTTCGGCCTTAAACGTAGTTTATGTTATATAAAACCACGTAAACATGAAAGCCTCAAAATGAAAAAATAAATGGTAATTAAAATTCGGGAATCGTAAAAAAATGTAATCTAGAAACTTGTCCCATTTGGAAATAATATAAGTTAAATAGTTTTGAATTTAAAAAAAGGAAGATTTTATATATCCTATCTAAGAATGTGGCCTATAAGAGAAATCATAGAAGACCTTATGCGAATTAAGAAACATTTCAAGCTTTCAAAATTATGTAATAAATTATTGTAAATGTTATACATGATTTACGATAGTGTTTTTCGTTGGAAATTAGTATTTTAGAACAAAATTTTTTTTAATAAAATTACAACATTTCGAAGAAGACATAAGATTTTTTAAATTATTAGATTGTGTTAGTTTTTTTTGTTCACTGGAAATGAGCATTTTCAAACAACAATTTTAAGGTATGTTCGCGTTTTACACCGGAAATGGGTATTTTTACCCACAAATAATTAGATTTCAAAGATTATAAATTTTTCAACAAATTACGTTTTTCGGTTTTCTTAGCGGTTTTTACCGTTTTGCGTTTTTTTTTAAACAAAAATCATTAGATTTTAAAGGTTCACAATTCTTGAACAAAATTAGGTTACGTTTGCGTTTTACACCAAAAATTGGTATTATAATACACAAATTCTAACAATTGTGGATTCTGTTAGTGTTTTTCAGCGGAAATTGGCATTTTTAATTTAGAAAATTAGATTTTGAAGAAGATCCTCAACTTTTAACTTATGTTAGCGTTTTAATCCAAAAATTGGTAAGTTAAAATAAAAATCATTATAGTTTGAGAAAGATTTGCAACTTTTGAACAGTTATAGGTTATATTAACGCTTTTCGCAGGAAATCGGGGGTTTAAAAACAAACATCATTAGATTTAAATGGTTCATAATTTTTGAAAAATTATAGGTTACGTTATAGAATTTCATACCAAAACTTGGCATTTTAAAGCAAAAATCGTAATTTGAACAAGATTTAGAATCTTTTAACAATTTGGATTGTGTGTCTGCCTTTCATCGGAAATTGTCATTTTTAATACAAAAGTTAGATTTTAGACTTTATTGCATTAGATTAGACATTTTAAAATGTTTAATGGCCTAATGGTATAACAAAGTTAAGATATCAATAATTTTCATCAAATATCAAAAATATTGGGCTTGCTTGTCTTTTTGGTTTAAAAATTAATCCTATTTGGTAAAATTTTCATCTTTTTTGCTTAAAAATGCATCTTTTTGGTTGAAAATTCATGTTTTTGGGTAGAAAAAAATATAGAAAATTTATTACAAATTTAACTTTTTTGTTGGAAATTCATATTTTTCAATCAAAAATTAAACTGTTTTATATAAAACTGGTCTTTTTTGCTTGAAAATTCAACAATTTGTATGAAATTTTATTTTTTCAAACTGAAAATTCTTCTTTGGTTGAAAATTCAACTATTTTGTTAAAAATTTATCTTTGGTTGAATTGAACTGTTGTTTATTTAAAATTGAAATCTGTTTTGGCTAAAATATAAAATATTACATTTTTCGTTAAGAATTCATATTTTTAAATTGAAAATTCATTGTTTTGGTTGGAAATTCCACTTCTTTTGGAATATCGTCTTTATGGGTTGAATATTCAACTATTGTCGTAGAAAATTCATATTTTCTGATTGAAAATAAATAGTAAATTTGTTTGAAAATTCGTTTCTTTTTTTTTAATTAGTGTTTTTACTGGCAATGTAACTTTTCCATTTTTGGTTTACAAATTATCGTATGTAGATAAAAATACAACTAAATTGTTAAAAAAATATTTTTTTAAATTGAAGATTTATCATTTTGATTGAAAATTCATCTTTTTGGTTGAAAATTGAACTATTTTATTGAAATTTTTTGTTGCGTCTAAAATTAATCTTTTAAACTGAAAATTTTAGGATACCATTTTTGATTGAAGATTTATCTTTCATATATGAAAATTTAACTAATTGGTTGAAAATTCATATATTTTGTTGAAAATTCTTCTTTTTTGGTAGAAAATTAACGTTCTTGGAGGAAAATTCATCTTTTTGGATGCAAATTCAACTATTTGATTAATAATTTATCTTTTTGGGTTGAAAACTCAATAAATTTGTTACTACGTTGTTAAAAATTCATTTGTTATTGGAGATTATCCTCTTTGTTTGGAAATTTAACTATTTTATTAAAAATTCATATTTTTTAGTTGAAATTTAATTTTTTAACTAAAAATTTAAGTATTCCACTTTTGGTTAAAAATTTATTTTTCTTAGTTGAAAATTCATGTATTTTATTAAAAATTCGGCTTTTTTGGTAGAAAATTAATTTTCTTGGTAGAAATTTGATCTTTTTTTGTTAAAAATGCATCTGTTTGGTTGAAAATTAATCTTTTTCTGTTAAAGGTTCAATTATTTTTATGAAAATTCCACTTTTTTGTTTTAATTAAACTGTTTTTTATTTAAAATTTAAAACTTTTTTGGTGAAAGTGTCAACCATTACATTTTTTGTTAAGAATTCATATTTTTTGTCTGAAAATTCGCCTACTTGATTGAAAGTAAAACTATTTTGATAAAAATTTATTTGGTTGTTTGAAGATTAATAAATTCAAATATCAATTTTCATCAAATATCAAAAATATTTTCATTGCTTTTCTTTTCTATTATCTTAGATATTAGATACTATGAAATAGAAAATTTTTATTTCAATATTAATTTTATATTTTAATTTGAAAATTGGATGAGACAAGACAAATTTGAATAACGCGCGTATACACACGTGTTTATTTTCTAGTTAAATACATTTATTGTATATCTTTTGAAATCATAGAATTGTAGGAAAATGTTGATTGAAAATTGACGTCAGGATCTATAAAAAACACTACGTTTTTCCTTGAGCGTCTCTAGTGAAAATATTATAATAATAAGTTGAGGAAAGAATATAGGGTATCGATCATGCCGCAGACTGTAAGCCTAAGCTTCACTCTATATATATATATATATATTTGTATATAATTATATATACTATATAGTGGCTTAAGGGCACTCTGAACTTTCAAGTCTTTTCTTTTTTCCTCCTTACTATTATGTCAGTAGCTATAATATTCTCTGCTTTGTAAAGTATGTAAAATACAAAGTTTCTACTCGGCATATTAATTTGAAACCAGATTCTAAAAAGTAACTTTCACTAAAATTGCTCGAAATAATTCCAGATTTGCACTTTTCCTATGCATGTATAAATCTAGACACATATTTGTCTTCGATTACTATATTTAGAGTTAATAATATTCCGTTGAATGAATTTATGAATTCTGAACTCAGTTCTGCACTTGATACTAAATTTAATTGACACGTTCAGTGAATAACTGAATACCCGTTAGATGTGAAGTAGATTGATTTTCATTTAATGGATCTTCGATTAAATAAATTCGTCAGAATTGTTTATAGTTGCAGGCAGCCTGCCGGTCAAAGGTTGCACATCGCTGACACAGATCTGCTCTACGTGTAGTGTTTAGTTTGCGAGCATTAAATTCTGTCAGAGTTGCAGGAAGGGCTTTGCATTCGTGGTCAAGATACCTCGTAGCTGGCGGGAGATTTAATCCCCTGGCGTATTATATATTATAATTTATGCACCAGTCCGGCAGGTCGCTCAATATTAACTTTTTCAATGGCTGAAATCTAGAACTGCAGTTCATTGATGAACATCAAATAATTTATAAGTAGGAGAACTTACCCTTGGGAAGTGAATTTCTTTTGGAACTTCTAGTTGAATTGCCTCACAGAAAAAAATCCAAATTAGGACCATCTTTATTGCAAGTCTCGGATTCACGACACTATTAACACTTTAGACACTTTTTTTAAGGATGCAACTATTTTGCTACTATTTTGAAGAAAATTACATTAATGCTACTAGTTTTTCAAATTGATCCCTGATGCAAATGTTTTTTTACTTTGCCTTTAAATATATTTTCAAACTTCTTCGCTGATTGACTAAAACAACATATCCACTATATCAAAAATCGAAATTTCACATTTTTGGGAGAAATTTTCAGAAATATTACAAATTTCAAAATAATTCACGGGATTTCAAAGTATTTCAAGGTAATTGAAGAGATTTTACTAGAACTACGCTATTTTATAAGATCCCCAAGAACGTTAAAGAATACACAAATTTCAAGGGATTTGAAACATTTTAGGACATTTTACAAGATTCCGAGAAATTTCAAGTGAATTTAAAAAGGTATCAAAGGATTACGGACGTTTCAAGGGATTTTAGGGAATTTCTAGAGAACTTTAGGGATTACATGGAATGGAAGGAAGAGTTAAAAAACTTCTAGGGATTTCAAAAGATTTCTATGGATTTTACAAGATTTAATTTATTTAAAAAAATTCTGAGGAATTTCATGAGATTTAAAAGAATTTCGTAGGATTACAGAAAATTTCAAAAAGATTTTTAACGATTAGAGGCAAGTCCTATAGATTTCAAGGGATTCAGAAAAATAGAGTTTTCAAGGATTTCGACACAATTCAAGGGTTTTTAATAGATTTCATTGCAAAGAATTAAACAAATATATAAAGATTTCCAGGGATTTTAAAAGGCTTTATCCGCTTTTTTGGGGATTTAACGGGATTTCAGGTATTCCATCCTTTTTGAAAGAATTTTTAAAGATGTTATGGATTTTAAGATGCTTTACTGGATTTTATAAATTTTAAAGGACTTAAAAGGATTTTAAAGTGGTCAGGTTTTTTTTTAATTCCAAAGGAATTTAACGTGGTTAAAAACTGTTAAAAGGTTTGCAAAGAATTTTTTAGGATTTCATAAATATTCAAAGGATTTAAAAAAGGTATCCAGGAGGATATCAATTATATTGAAAAGATTTTAAGGGATTCAAACGGACTACTAGAGAACTTTCGGGAATAAATGAAATTTCAAGGGTCTTCTGGGGATTTACACAATTTTTACGTATTTCGGGGATCTCAGCCATTTTAAGAGATTTCAAAGGTTTTCACCAGCTTTAAGAGATACATAGAATTGAAGGGATTTAGAAAAATTGAAGAGTTTTCCAGGAACATGAAGAAAAATATTTGTTTTGAATTAAAGAACCCGTTTCTTTAACATAATTTTTCTTTCATTTAACTCAAAATAACGTAAAAATGAAGAGAATCTTTTTAAGTTACAGATTTTCACTTGTTGAACCAAAGAAATTTCTTTGATTCAAATGAACTTTTTTTTGACATAGAGCCAATGATGACTTTGAATCAAAGAATCTTTTTTTCTGAGCGAATCTCAGAGGATTTTAACAGATTTCAGGGTTTGTCAAAGGATTTCAACGGATTTCAAAGCTTTTAGGGTATTTCAAAATATTCGTAAGGGTCGCATGCGATGTAATATTTAAAAAATTGCATAACACTATTTTCTCACTATTTTTCAAAATTTATGCTACTATTGACACTATCTTGAATTTCTCAAATGAGTCCAAGTCCTGTTCTTGCGAATTAGGAGGATTTACAAATTCGAATATTTTTCCCTTTAAGGGTATGTGACACAGTCAAATACCTATATTACCGACCTCAATTTTTCAGTTTATTGCATTTTTTTTTGAACCTAAAATCTTTTTTTGTAAATAGAATATCGGACTGAAACTTTGTAATATGTATCAGAAGACCATAAACTACGTTTATGTACTTTATTTGAGTAGAAATTTCGCTAAAAATTATTTTCAATGAAATTAAAACTGCGACCATTTTTGTACATATTGTCTTTGTGCCTTGAAATTTTTGGAACCTAAACACTTTTTCTATAAGTAAAATATCGGCTTCAAACTTCCAGAGATGCAAGAGCCGACAGTAAAGTACGTTTATGTACATCATTTGAGTATAAAAGATGCAAAAAGAAAAATTCCAACTAAATGTCAAC
>CAKNYM010052834.1:48648-96379 GCA_932195095.1 Andricus curvator
ATAAAAAAAGTATTTAGGTTCAAAAAATCCACCCAGTTTTAATTTCTTCGAAAATAATTTTTTGCGAAGTTCCTCCTGGAATAAAGTACGTAAACGTAGTTTATTGTCTTCTCATACATTTTCCAAAGTTTCAGCCCGATATTTTATTTACAAAAAAAGTTCTTAGATTCAAAAAAAAATTCGGAAAATTAAAAAAGTGAGGTCGGTAATGTAGGTATTTGACTGTGTCACATGCCCTTAAGTTATTGATTGTTTGTTGTTTTTAATTCGAAATGGAGAATTGTCAATTATTAATTTCTTTCAGATTAAATCCTTACAAATTTAGATCGTTATCGAATTGGTAGCTTTCAAAATTTAACAGTCTTACATTGGAAGCTTCGGACTTTTGCTTTTCTGTTCAAAAATTTTATAATTTTCTTACATTAAAAGTTTGTAAGCTTTTGAACATAGACTATTAAATTAAAGTATTTCAAATTTCATAGTTTTTTTTTTAAATTTCTAATTTAGATCCAGTTCAAAATGAACAATTTTAGTAAATTTCTTTTAAAATTTTGGTTGTCGCTTCCAATGTTAATATGTTTTACAATTTGAAACATTCTACTCTTGTAGGTTTTAAAATAAAAGTCTTCAAGTTTGGATCATTTCCAAATCGCAAACTGTTCATTAAAAATGATATTCAGATTCAAAGTTTCCAGATTTTACAAAGATCCTAACCAGAAGTTTTGCAATATTGATTTTGATTGACTTCTATATAAAAAGATCTCGATTTTTTTTTCAAAATCATGCAAACATTAATTAATGTTAAATTGCAAGATTTCAAAATTGGTCTGCTTGTAAGTCGAAAATATTTGAATTTAGGTTTCCAAATTCAAATATTCTTATTTAAGATATAATTCTGAATTTATTAATTGGTTAAAAATCGAATTTGAAATCTTTCAAAGGGTTGGAATGAAAATGTGTTTAAACTGAACTAGAAAACTAGAAAAAGTATGAACTTTGTAACAACTTCTAGTTTAAAAAAAGTATTACAATTATATTTGGCTGAAGAATCCATGCTAGAATATTTGTTTGCTCGTTTTAGTATAAAAAATGTAAAAACATGGAAATTGTTTTCTGAGCATTCGCAACGCATGAATTGATATGTTGAAATGTGGGTCTTAAAACTTATCTTAAATGTACGAATAACTCGATTGGCCTAAAGCTAACATTTCTTCATTCCCTCGGCGATGTTTGAATGGCGACTCTGTTAAGTTTCAGATTTGTCTGTTCCTCGAATAACGTTGTCTATTACACACCGCATTTCTTTCTTTTTTTGCTTGCAGCAAGAAAACGGATAATAATCAGTGGTGGGAGTTATTTGATCAAAATACCTCGAGATTTTATTATTATAATGCAACTTCCCAGAAGACAGTTTGGCACCGCCCTACTGACTGCGATATCATTCCTTTGGCAAAATTACAGGTGAGTTTTTTATTTCATATTAACAATATAGTCTCAATAAAATATGAGAAATCAGAGTGTTTGTTCATGGGACCAGAAAATGGTAGTAAATATTTTTTTTACTGAGAATTCCGAATTTAATTAATTCTTCGTAGCAAATCGATCCTACATCACGTAAAGTTATACTATTTGGCGAGCTCAAATTTACAATACTTAAAAGTCGATACGATTTCAATTTAAAATCCGTTTTTTAACCATCAAGCATTTTTTTAATGTAATAAACTCTGGAATTTGATTTAGGATCGGAAATTTTTTTCTTCTATCGCAAAATTGACTTTTTTTCTACTGTATCTTCTTTTTATTGTTCAGTCGAGAATCAGAGAGATGAAAATCTGATTGCTTCACGTTTCGCCTATGATACCATAAAAGTTTTTCGAGCATTGCTTAAGTTCTTTCAATGTTGATTATATTAGAGGAAATTTTTTTTCTCCCTCATAGGTTGAAAGCTATCAGAATTTACTATAAAATAAGTCAGAATGAAGGCATTTCGCCAATTATTTAAGAAGATATTGCAAAAATAGTGAAAATCTCAATGTATATTCAAATTGATATAAAATCTAATACGTATAATAAACATTTGAATATATCATTTTTAGGAAAATAATAATAAAAATCAAATAAAGATATATTTTAAATAAATTGTATAGAAACCTCATAATTATTTCATTTATGTTACCAAAAATTTGTCTTTCTGCAGAAATTTTTTTTTTTAAATATTTCCAACATTTTTTTTTCCAGTTTAAACATGATACACGACACAATCAACCATTTTTACAATAATAGTGATAAGTTGGTGTGGTTTTATAGAAATTTACCTTCAAAATGATCCCAAGGATATTGAGAAATGTTTATTACATTATTATGTTTTATTTAAATTTCGAGAAAAAATTGAAGTTTTTACTAATTTTGTAATAGCCTCTTAAAAAATTGACAAAATTACTTCATGACTTAGGTTAATTTTGGCATGTATAAGTAATTTTTTTCCTGTCGAAAATTTTGTGTATGTATATTGTTAAAATTCCCCTTTCTATACGTTAGTTCAAGATAAATTTCAAAAAGACGTCTTTAAATTGTTCGGGGGGAAAAAGTGTGATCTTGAAAAAACCAGCAAAAACCCGGGAATTTTAAATTGCCTGATCACTAGACACTAGAGTGGTAAACAAATATGTTTGTTGTTGTCTCACCCTCCTATTTTATTTCGTGTTGTGTAAAAATAATTGTGCAATTTTTTATAAATTATAAAAATGTGTAACCCGTAGTGCAAGACCTTTAAACGCTAAAAAGTGTTAATTATTATTTTTAGAGTAAAAATGGCAAATATCTAACATAAAATCAAAAAGTATGACAGTATAATGATAGTGGAAATCACTGAACATAATTCTTCCCTAATTTTATTCAGCATATTACCCCTAAGAGTGACAAATCGAACCTCTGTAGGGATTTGAATATTTAAAATGTGATTTTTTCATTTAACTTAGATATTTTCGGCCTCGAATGATTAAAAATGACCTTGTCATTTAAACTTTAAACTACCTTAAATAAAAAAAATCTGCCCGCTTCGCGGGCACATTCTCATGGCGCGCTTCGCGCGCGGCTCGCTTCGCTCGCAAGTTTGAGCGCGCCTAGGGCGCGCGACTGTTGGATCTCGCGCTTCGCGCTCGATCATATATTTATCTCGCGCTTCGCGCTCGATTATGTATTCACCTCGCGCTACGCGCTCGGGCGTATTTGCATCGCGCTTTACGCTAGGCTCCTCTAGATTTTTGAACTTCGTGTTCGACTTCGATGAAAAGAAAAAGTTTGTTTGCAAATATTATAAAATTATCAAAACCTCTACATATTAAGTGATTGTTAAATTTTCTTTTATTTTAGACTGAAAAGGAACTTTATTTACTCAAGGTTCTATCGACCTTAAGGAACACATTCTCATCCAGACACTCGCGCTTCGCGCTCGATATTTGATTTGAAAATCATTTGAACCGTATGATAGAAACAAAAAAGTTGGAGCGCACTTACGGCGTGCGATTTGGTAAATACACTGAGCGCGCACTTTGTGCTTCGTGTTATATGTTCTTCATATACAAATTACTAAATTTGTATTTGATTTCAAATGAAAAGTAATGATATAATTGAGGCGACAAATTTTATTAGTTAACATTTTATTTTAGCTTGTGCCGTTTATCAAAAAAGTTAATTTTTTCATTTTGAATATATTCTTACCACAAAAATTGATTACGGGTGTGTAAGTCTTTTTTGAATGCACAATTTTTGTTCATTTATATGTTTTCGTACCTTGCATTGTTTTTTCAAAACTTTGATTTTTTTTACTGTCAATGTTATTTTCACGAATAAAATAAAAACCACGCATCCTATCGAAACATGAGTCACAATAAATTTGTTCCTCTTCCATGGATGAACAAATTTTGTTTCGGTCATTTTTTCGTAGCTGGTAATATTCGTCTGAAAATTTGATTTTTCTATTTTCAATGCTGTTTTTTACGAATAAAACAAAAACTACGCGTCATATCAAAAAGTGAATGATAAGAAATTTGTAGATCTTTTTTAGGTGCACAATTTTGGTGAGATGATCTTTTCTGGTATCTTGCATAGTTTTACAGCAAAATGGCTTTTTTGATTTTTCATTAATTTTTTGTGTGATCAAAATTTGAATTTTTTATTTTTCGAAAAATTCAAAAAGTTGTCATGAAAATATTATAGGGTGTTCAGGAATCAACGTTTTTCTCCTCTTGACTTTTTTTCATATCGTGCGTTTTTCGGCTTAAAATGTTCATTTTCGTTTGTTTTTTGGAATTTTGAAAATGCTATAACTCCAGTAATTTTTTTTGTATCACGAAAAGTCATAAGAATGTTTTGTTCGTCATTTTACGTACTACTAATAACCGTACATAGAATTTTCAAATCTTCCAAAAAAGTGGTCTCAAAAATTTTCAAAATGTGCTCACTTTTTGGATTTTCATCCAAAATAGCTGGTTAACGAACTCGTTCTCTATTTTTCGGCCATAAAAAAGTGTGCCAAAGCTCAATCAAATCTGATCATTTTTTCGAAAGTTATCGTGGCTACAGACAGACAGACAGACAGACAGACAGACAGACAGACTACAGACAGACAGACACCTTCGTAAAAATCGTTTTTTCTGACTCAGGAGGTCTCAAAACGTGGACATTTGATGAAAACCGACTATGTCAAATTTTACATAAAACCAATACCTTCTCATTAGAATGAGAATGTAAAAAGTTAAAATACCGTCTTTTTGTGAAAAGTACGTAACTGTTTTACTAGGATGTCATAAAATGAGTAAATTAGGTCATCCCATTCGCCTCGAATCAAGGAGGTTTTTTTTTTATACATACATACATACATTGATTAGCAGTTCGAACTCGAAAGTTCATTGCCTCACTACCCGATTCGGGTAGTGTTTCTAGGTGGATATTAACTACCAATGTGGGCCCACCACACCCACGACGGGCCAACAGCACGCAGGTATTCCTGAACGGTTACCCATCCAAGAACTAACCGCGCCCAACAATGCTTAACTTCAGTGATCTTACGAGAACTGGTGTTTCCAGCGTGGTATCGCCGTTGGCCCTGGTTTTTTTTTTATTCCGACATTAACTTTGAATAATGTTAATAAATAAAGTTTTACGGTAAAAAAATAGATTTTTCAAATATAAATGACCAGAACGTCCTTAATTTTGAATGAAATGTGTTAATATTATAGGTCAATCAATTCTTCTGGACTCAGGAAATCTTTGATGTTTTTGAATCAACTTTGAATAATGTTATTATTAAAAAAAAGTTTTACTGCAAATAGATTTTTCAAATATTTTAAATGACCATAACTTTCTTACTCTTCAATAAAATGTATCAATAATATAGTTCAATCCGAGGGTCAATCGGTTTGATTCAAGTCAAAGAATCTTTTATATTCTTGCATCAACTTTGAATTATGTGAATGAAAAAAGTTTTACTATAAAACCCCCATTTTCAAAGTATAATTTTTTTTATTGTGGAACGTTTAATTAATTTAAATTAAATTTTTTCTAAATTGTTACCATTTTAAAGCTTTATTTATGGACAAGCAAAAGAAACAATATAACTTTCTATTCTTTACAGAGGGTACTTATTTCCTTCTGAGGGTAGTACCTTAGTTTACGTGAGGTGATATTACTGTTTAATAAGTCCTAGCCTAGAAAGAAGAAAAATATCGTTCTAAGGAGTAGTTTTTAAAAGTTCAAGGGTAGTTCTCTATCACTAAAATACATTTAAACGTTTAAAAGGTCTTTTTTAATTATTCAAGACGGTAAATATCTAAGGTATATGAAAAAAAGAACATTATAGATTTTCAACCCCCTATAGAGGGTGGTTTTTTTCACTTTTAGGGGCAGTATTCTGAATAAAATTATGGTAAAATTATGTCAAGTTACAACAAATAGCCTATTTTTGGCCACCCTACTAGACACCCTGATAAAGTTAATTAGAAAAAAATGTCTTTTCATGCACTTCATAATAGAGCAACAATTTTTTAAAATATTTATTCCTATACTCGAAATACTCAGCAATAAAAAATTGTTTTCTCTAACTTTAATAATTTAAAAAAAGTTTAGATTAAAATTTGACCTTTATATCTTAATTTGATCCTGAATTAGCCGCCTAAATTTTGTAAAAAAAAATTTATAGTCTGGAGGACAATTTTGCTTGATTATTGTGAAAGTATTGTAAATGAGAAAAACAAAATAATGTCAACAACTTTCAGAATAAACGGTATTTTTAAGAAGTTTAGAAAAAGGAATTTCCTAATTTGTCATAATGCTTATTAGTACTGAAATACTTAGGTTTCAAGGCTTCCGAATAAAAATGATTCAATTTTGATGGAAGTGTGGCTTTCATTCAAAAAGTATACAAGTATAAAACTGCGTCTCACTTACAATTAGACTTTGAATTTAATCTTATTCAATTTTGAATATTTCAATTTTTAATTTTAAGCCCTGCAAATTTGTAATGGTTTAGCTTTGAAAGTTTGTGTGCCTTGAAAAATTTTTGATAGCCTGGGCAATAATAATAGAATTCTATTTATATTTCCTATACAGTTTTATTGTTACTTCAATCAAAAATATTTTTATGTCTTAAATTTTGTTTTGCCTGTAGAGAATTTTTGAGCTTAGGATTCGCTGATACAGTTTTCTAGCCATCGTTCAGCTTCGTCGAGTTTGATTAGACTATTAGAGTGATGTCACTCTGTATTGTGTTCCTAATAAGGCTCAGAGCTCGAGAAAAAGTTCGTTCTTTTTCAAGCTTGCTTCGGTACTCAAATATTTGGCGAAAATTTGGATTACGTTAATAGTTTGAATGTCGAAGCTACGGTCTTAGAAAAATTAAAAAACAGTACTGATCAATTGGAAAATTGGAAAAAGGAGAATAAGAGATAAAACGAGTCTCAGAAACGAAACAAATAAAATTTCATCGGCGATTTAAAAAATATTCGTTTCATTTTTAGAATATTGTATATACGTTTTCTTTCTCTCGCTAAAATAGAGTGACCTCCGAAATTCTTTCTGAATTATTTTCGAACTGTAAATACGTCTTTTTGTCTGGGAGCAATTTTCATTTAAAATTCTCCACGTGTCCTTCCAAATCTGAGAACGGCACACAAATGATACGGTAATATTTTTCAGTCTGCTTTCGCCTGATATCTTTTTGAGAAATATTATCGATAATTTGTTATTAAATATTTTGCATCCACATAGGGTGGAGAAAATCACAATTTTTTATTTTGTTTTTCTAAATGGTGGCTTTTTTTGCATTATCTTTGCAATATCAGGGTGGCTGCCGAATCGGAAAACCGAGAAATGACCGGGAATTTGTTTAGGTGGGCAAAAACCGGGAAGTGTTAGTGAATTTATTTTTGTAATTTGATTTAAATTCTTTTTTTTAAGTTCGTTAGTTAGCTTGGAAGAAAAGTTAAACAATTAAAAATTAAAAGCATTTGAAATTGATACATTTGGATAAAGAAGTGTTGAGTGGATCAAATTTAAATATAAATTAATTAATGTTTTTTTAAGTTAAACAATAATTGACTTTACACTGATGGTTCTGAAACTGTTCAAAATTAAACAATTTGTCAATTTTAACGTTCAAAATTGAATAGTCGGAGTATTTAATTTTCAACAAAAGTGATGAGCGTTTAACCAAAATAATGAAGCTTCAACCAAAAAACTAATTTTTAACAAATTAGTTCAGCTTTCAACCAATTAGTTGAGTTTTAAACCAAAAAGACGAATCATCAATGAAAAATATAATAGTTGATATTTCAACTAAACAATATTTTTATTTTAAATCCAAAACAGTTAATGTGTACCATAAAAGGCGAATTTTCAACAAAATAGTTAAATCCTCAATCAAAAAAATATGCATTTTTAACCAAATAGTTGCATTTTTAACAAACAAAAATTAAGTTTTTACCAAAACAGGTGAATTTTCAACCCGAAAAAACGAATTTTCGACCCAATACATGAATTTTCAACCGAAAATGGATAAATTTTCAGTACAAAAATTAATTCCAAATCCAGAAAAAAACGAATTGTCAACAAAATAAATGAATTTCTAACCAAATAGTTTAATTTTCAAGTAAAAAAGATAAATTTACAACCAAAAATATTTTAATTTTAAATCAAAAACAGTTGAATTCTACCAAAACGACAAACTTTCAACAAAATAGTTGAAGTCTCAAGCTAAATAAATTAATTTTCAACCAAACAATTGCATTTTCAACTACAAAAGAAATTTTCATCAAAAAATGGAATAGCTACATTTTCAGTTCAAAATTTATTTTCAATAACAAAAAAACGAATTTTCAACACATTAGTTAAATTTCAACAAAAGAGATCAGTTTCTAACTAAAGTGATGAATCTTCAACCAAAAGAATGGATGTTTAACAAAGTAGTTCAAATTGCAATTGAGTAGTTGAATTGTCAATCAAAAAATATTTTTATAAAACAGTTGAATTCTACCAAAACGACAAATTTTTAACAAAATAGTTGAATCGTCAACCTAAACAAAAGTTTGAATAGTCACGTGTTCAGTTAGAAAATGTATTTAAAAAAAAAGAATTTTCAACACAATAGTTAAGTTTTCAATCAAAGAGAAGAATTTTCAACTAAAATGAAGTGGCTGACAATTTCAAATTCCCGAATAATAAAATTCTGGACAGTTTATGATATTATCGAATTAGAAAATTCCCGACAATAGAAAATTTCTAAAATAAAATTGCCCACATTATAAAATATCCGACATAACTGAAAAATTTCTGAACATAGTGAAATTCACGAATGATTACATTCCCGAATCTAAGCAATTAAGAAATTGTTAAGTACTATACTAAAAAATAATAAATCAAATAAAATGCTTTTATTTTATGAACATATTTGTTATTTTATTTATTAGTTTATAATTTTTTTATTATTAAAACAATTTTTTAATTGTTTCGATTCGGGAGTTTTATAATTAAGAAATTTTTCTGTTTCAGCAATTTTATTTTTCGGGATTTTTCAGTCGTTCCGATAAAGTTAGGCTTTGAACGTTACAATTTTAATTCTGCCTTTAAAAAAATGTAATTTATAAGTGAAAGCGTCGAATTATGATGTATAAATATCAATTGAACCTCTAATTTAAGAAGTATTTAGTTTAAAAAAAGTTTAATCATTCAATTTTTAATGTATCTAACTTAAAATTGCTTAAAATGATATAATTTTGAACATTTACAAATTTATTGATTGATTCTTCAATTTAGAGCATTGAAAATGATAGCGTGGATTTATATTTTATAACCAGAAACCTTTGAACTGTTCATTTGATAGAAGTTTCAAATTAAAAATTTTGCTGTTTAACGGCATTTAATCTAAAATTGTTCATTTGAAAAGTGTGATAATATTCCATTTTATACGTGTAAATTATTGAACTTTTTAATAAAAAAATTCGGAATAAGACCTTTTTTAAGCTTCAATTATAACAGTCTAAAATTCAAGGGTTCCATTTTGGGTACTTTAATTTGCAGTTCAGTTTTGATTACTTCAAGTGAACAAAATTTCAGCTCTAAAAGTTCGAATTTTTTTATTTTAATGACCCTGAAAAATCTTTTCGAACCGGGAAATGACCGGGAATTTTTTTCTTCGATTAAAAGGTACACCCTGAATATGAAGTGCGCCCGTTGTAAGGATATATATTTTTTGAATCGTGAACTTCACTTATTTGTTTTGCGCCTACTTGGCACAGAGGTAGAAATGCGAGTGAGCTACCATCTTAACTTCTGGTGGAGCTATAAATAGGTGATCGCAGCCAGATGAAAAAAAGTCTGGTGTATATCGTACTGTACATCTACAAAATGTTTAGAATCTTGCATTACTCATACGCTAAGCGATATTGGAGAGCAAAGTACTCAGCCGCACAGTTTCCCCCGCTAAGCTGCAAAGAAATTAAAATCAGATTAGAAACGCAAAAAAAATGCAAAAAATTGCAAGTCTTGGCTTCCTATTTTTCAAATTAACTTGCGATTTCTCTCATGTAGAATTTTTGTATTTTACAATTTTTACAGCTTTAAATAATATCAGGTCTCACAGACCGTTCCTATATCCCCTATTTGTATAGAGAATTTTCTAGAATTTTGGAAGCTATGGAACGCTTTTTGTAGGACCTATTAGGTTTTCAGATATTTTAAAAGATTTCACGTTATTTTATATGGTTTCTGAGGATTTTAATGATTTTAAGGAATTTTAAATGTCTCAGTGTAATTTTCAGGAAATATCATCATATAATTTCACGGGATTTTATAATAGTTTAGTGGATTTGAAAGGATTTTAAATATTTTAGGAAATCTTAAAAGATTCCAAGAAATTTTTAATTGATTTCAAGAATTTGAAGAGATTTCAAAGCGTTTGAAATAATTTAGGATAAAGAATTTTCTAAAAGTTCAGAAGATACGGAACAATTTTACAGGACCTATAATGTTTTAAGATATTTTAAAAGATTCCAAGGGATTTTATAAGATTTCCAAAGATTTCAATAATTTAAAGAATGTATTCAAGGGAATTGTCGTATTTCGTAGGGTCTCAAAGATTTGAAGCGTTTTGAAATTAGTCTTTGGAATTCACCCTGAATTCTTATTAATTTATCCTGAATTCTTTTTAATTGTTTGGAATTCTCTAATTTTTTTTTAAATTACTAGAATTTTTTTTTAAATTACTAGAATTTTTTTTTAAATTACTAGAATTCTTTTAAATTTACTCAATTCTTCTTCATTCAGTGGATTTTTTTGATTTTTTAGAAGTTTTTTTTTAATTGATCCTGAGTATCAATTGATAAAATAATCAAAGGATTTAAAATATTTTACTTTTTTTTAAAGATTGCAAAGAAATTTTTAATTGATTTCAGTAATTTAATGGAATTTAAAACGATTTGAAATATTTGATGATATTGTAAAAGATTGCCAGGCATTTTCAAGAGATTTCCCAGGGTTTTAGTAATTTTAAGGGAATTTAATATTTTAATGGATTTCAAGGAATTTATTCATAAGAAGTGAGGGATTTCGTAGGGGTTTAAAGATTTGAAAAAATTTTCAAATATTTTTTTGCAATTCATTTGGAATTCGCCATACATCCTTATTAATTTATTCTGAATTCTTTTAAATTCCACTCAGTTTTACTCAATACAATGGTTTTGTAAAAAGTTTTTGTTTAATTCGTCTTGAAGTCTTTAAAACTCACTTTAAATTCTTAGTTATTTCACCAAATTCCTTTAAATTCTCTTTAATTTTTCTAAACTCATTTCAAACTTACTCAATTCAATGAATTTTTTCATATTTTTGAATTATTTTGAATTCACTTGATTGTTTTTTTAATTTAGTTTGATTTTTTACAAATTTGATCGAATTCTTCTCATTTCCCTTAAATTCCTCTAACTTCACTCAAATTTAATTGTAATCAATGTAGTTTTTTCGATTTTTTTTCTAATTCAGTTGAAATTCTTTTGAATTTAACTTGAATTGTTTTGTAGTCATTAGTCACTTCTTTGGTTATAAATAAGTAGGGTTTCAAAGAGTTGCGTTCAGGAGATTTGAAGTTTTTTTTATTTCCCCCTAAATTCTTTTAAATTCTTTGGAATTCTCTTGAATTTTTTTAATTTACTTGAATTCTTCTAAATTCACTCAATTCTATTTAATTCAGTGGATTTTTTTAACTTCTTTTGAATTTCCGTGCATTTTTCTAAGCTCATTTTAAATTTACTGAATTCAATTAAGTTTTTTCATATTTTTAAATTGTTTCCAATTCATTTGAATTCTTTGGAATTTAACTTGAATTGTTTTGAAGTCTTCTAAATTCATCCTGAATTTGTTAGCTTTTGAGCGCGAAAAAAGTACGCTATGAGCTTAACAAAAAGTACCCTTTGGTCCCTATATCGTATCCCATAGGGACTTTGAGGCCTAAAATATGAATTTTAGAAAATAGTTAAATCTCGAAATTCTTTGAATTCAAAATATTAGTCATCAAAATTTCAAAAGTTCAAATATTTTTTCATAGTATATTATTGTGAAACAGTCCTCGCATTTCCATAACGCCATCACAGAAAATATGATAGTATGACACGTAACAAGTAGCACAATTATAATTTTTAAATTGCACCAATTTGTTTCTTATTATAATTCCAGTAGAAAGCGTGTGAATTCATCCATAAAAATCGTTGCGAGTGGTTCAATGACAAATCACTCAACTGCTCCCATTCCCCATTGAAGAATTCTTCAAGTACTGTGTACTACGTTCCTAAACACTAGAATGCGAGAAAAAAATATTTAAAGAATTATTTCAGTTTTCTGCTTTACCAAAACCTTTATTTATTTATTCTCAATTTTATTTTTATATTTTCAAGTAAACCCTTTTCTGTTTGATTAAGTGAGTGAAAAATAAACATATAATTTCGTATGTATTTAAGTATTAAAAATGTCTATCAAAATTTCGCATCCATAGAATACATCTATTATAAACATGAGAAAATTAATTTAAACAAAAATAGCAATTTGTATATCTGAAGCCGAAAAGCAAACTAAATATATTTTCCCGAAACTTTTACAATTCCAAATTTTGTAAATTTTCTCAAGGATTTCAGTTTGAACTTACAGAAATTGACAAATTGAATATTAGATAAAATTTCGATTTTAAATAATTAAAGTTTGAACTTGTTTATTCTTGAATGTATAAAACTGAAAATAGTTCATTTTGAAGAATTCAGTTTCAAAAATTTATCGTGTAATAATTAAAGACTTAAAAAAATTAATAAAAGAATTTTACAGTTATTCCATTTTTGCATTTGCTTTATTTTGATATCGAATTGTCACATTGTTGAATTTTAAAAGTTTCTAATTTCGGTTAGTTGAATTTTATGAAGCACAATTAAAAATTGAACTTACTTTTTAATTATGCAACTTAAAAGTTCATTTGGGAATTTGCAAACTTAAACGCTTTATTCAAAATTTAATAATCTTAATGGTTCATTTGAGACTTTTTACATTTTCAAACATGCGAATTTTTAAAAATGAGTAAAAGAAAACAATTAAAGAATACTCTAGGTATAATTTTTCATTTCGGCAAAAAATTTTTACTGTTTCTGCATTGAATATGTACTTATTATTAGGTTAACAAAATTGTTCAATTTTGAAGGCCAGCATTTGGAAATTTAAATCTGTTAGTAGAAATTTTCCATTTTTTAGTTCGAAATATTAAAAACTTAAATAATTAAAGTTTTTTATTTTGACGGCCTTGAATTAAAAATGGTTAATTTGTTGAACCTATACAATTTTAAATGCCTTATTTAGAATCTGGCGAATTTTGAATACGTAAATTTGACATTCCTAATCTGTAAGGTTTTTATAGTCAATTTTAAATTTCAATCTAATTCTTCCATTTGTATAGCTAAACTATAAAAGTTGTACAATTTGTAATGCTTTGCATTTTGACAGTCTCAATTAAGTCCCGGAAATTGAAATTATTCAATTGAGAAGGCTTCTAATTTGAAGTTCTATATATTGAACATTTGAATCTAAAATTTTCCCAATTTTTATATGCGCTTCAAATTGATCATTATTCCACTTGGAATGTTTTAATTTGTAGTTAAGTTTTGAATACTCTAAATTCAAAATTGTTAAGTTTTGAATACTGAAATTTGAAAATTTCGAATACCTTAAAATTGCTCCATTTATTACATTTGAAATGTAAAAATGAATTGCGCTGCTAACATTCTATTTGTTTACAACTACTGTTAATTTAATGTGTGGTCGTTATGGTGACGAAATATTTCATTGTTCTTGCAAATACAGATTTTAAATTATCTAATTTAACAAGAGAGTAAAACTAAATTTCATCAAATAACAAAAAAAAACTAATCACTGCTGTTAATTCTTTAATACCGAGGAGTTGATCATTTTAATTTGGAGTGTACACCAGGTATTAAGATTATTTCAAAGATTTCTAAAGATTTCTTGAAATTTTTTGAAAGATTTCGTAAAGTTTTAAAAGATTTCGGAACATATCATTGGGCTTTGAAAAGTTTAAACAAATTTTCGAAGTATTTCGAAATATTTCAAGGGATTTCTAATTATTTCAAGTGATTTTAACAGATTTCAAGAGATTTCAAGGAATTTAAAAGGATTTTAAGGGATTTAAAAAGATTTTGAACGATTTCAAATAATTTCTAGAGACTATGTAAAGAATTATAAAAGACTTCAAAGACTTTCACAGATTATCTGCGAATTTTAATCGATTTAAGAAGATTTCAAGGGCGTTTTAGATATTTTTAATGATTTAAAGCGTTTACAGTGGCTTTCAAAATATTTCAGCGCACATCACAGAACTTTGTAATGTTTCAATTGATTTTAAAGAATTTTTGCGAATTGCAAAGTATTTTGAAATTTTTAGGGATTTTCGAAGTCTTTAAAAATATTTCAAGAGATTTCAAAGATTTTCCAAAAGGATTGCATGTAACTTTAAGATATTTCAAGGGATTTCACAGATCTTTTAAGAATTTCAAGTGATTCAAGAATATTTTAAGCTTATTCCTTAGAAGACTCATTCAGAAGACTTCAAGAAATTTAGAAATATTACAAAACTTCCAAAGGTTTTAAGTAATTTCAAAAGACTTCAAGGAATTAAACAAATTTTTAAGAAATTTCTAGAGATCCCAAAATATTTTACAGGTCTTTAAGGATTGTCGAAGTATTTCAAAATATTTCAGTCGATTTCACAACAATTCAATTTTTCTCTAAAGATAAAGAGGCGTTTCACAGGATTTCAAATTATTTCTAAAAATTTCAGACGATTTCTAGGGATTGTAAAATATGTTTAAAGATTTGAAGAGGAGGATCTGTGAGGATTTATAGTAATTTCAACAGGTTTAAAACATTATGATGCGATACAAGTGATTTAAAAAAACTGTATGGAATTTCACGGGTTTAAAAAAATTTTCAATTGATTATGACGAAAATAAAAAAATTTTGAACTTTTTAAAAGTATTTAAAATTGTTTTAAGGGAATTTATGGGCTTTCAGAAAAAATTATAGGGTTTCATGAGATTTTAAAAGATTTCAAGGCATTTTAAGAAAAATCGAAAGGTTTCAAATAATTGAACGCTAATAATTTACGCACGCAATTATTATTATTTTTTGTCCCCGAAATTTTTTATTTAAAATATAGAATTAATATTAATACAAATTTTTTGTTATTTCATATTATCTATTACCTTAAATAATAGAAAATATATGCAAGGACAACTTTTTTGATAATTTTATTGATATCTTAACTTCACAATTAATATATAATATTTTTGTGCAGTAGAAAGACAATCAAACCGGTGCATTTTTATTAAAAAATACAAATTTTAGACGAAAAACGCAAACATAAAGTGACAAAAAATTGTTATATTATTATTATATTATTTGCGAAAAAATCGGCTTTTTTCAATTTGTTGTGTGGCTGGACATATTTATTTATTTAATTTCCATGTAAAATGATGTAAGTATTACATTTTTAACACTTGGTTGATTTTTGATTAAAAATACCAATTTTCGATTACAAAACGTCAATATAACATAAAATTGTTACAAAGTTATGAATCTTCTTCAAAATTTAATGATTTTTAAATGAAAATGCAAATTTCTAACGAAAAACACCAGGATAATCCAAAATTGTTCAAGCTTGTAAATTATATTATTTTAAACAAAATTCATTGGATTTAATTGTAATGACTTTTCTTTAAAAATATCGATTTCAGGTTATGACATGAACATAACAGAAATTTGTTCAAAATTGTAACTATACTTTGAAATCTACCTTTTTTTTTAATAAGCAATAATTACCGATGAAAAGCACGAACATAACGCAAGAATCAATTGTTTCAAATTGTAAATCTTCTTTGAAATCCAATGATTTTTGTTTAAAATAACCGATTTCGTATGAAAAACGTTATCGTAACCTTAAATTGTTCCAAAATGGTAAATCTTCTTTAAAATCTATATTGAAAACCGCTAGCTTAACGTACATTTCTACAAAAAGTAATCTTTTTTAGAATCTAATGATTTTTTTTTTACTAAAAATGTTGTCTTCTGGTGTAAGACGCCAACATAATCAAAAGTTGTGAATCTTCTTTGAAGTCTAATTTTTAAAAAAATACGAATTTCCCACGAAAAAACACCAACCTAATGCAAAATTGTTAAAAGATTCTAAAACTTATTGAAATTATAATATTTTTGTATGAAAATATACCAATTTTCCATGTAAAATACCAGTGTGAATTAAAATTGTTAAAAAATTATGAACCTTCCAAATCCAGTGATTTTGGTTGAAATATGTATGTCAATTTCTGATTTAAAAAAACGCTAATAAAACCGAAAAACGTAAATTTTTGAAAATTTGTTTATCTTTGAAATCTAATAATTTATGATTGAAAATACCTATTTCCGATGTAAAGCGCTAAGATAACTTAAAATTGTTGAAAATTGGGAATCTTGAAAATGATTTTGGTTTTAAAATGCTAATTTCCAGTGAAAAAACTAACTAACTAATTCAACTCTTCTGTTGAAAATGCATCTTTTTTGTTGAAAATTCAACTAGTTTCTTCAAAAGTCATATATTTTATTGAAAATGCAATATTTTTATATGGAATCTTAGGAATTTAAAGCGTTTCAAATTGTATAATACAAAGGGTGTTCTGTCCGAAATTTCTAACAATTTAGTATTTTCAACTATTTTATCAGTCGAAAGTTATGATTTGCATAGACCGTGAAACAGGGGAATTATAGAATATTTTTAATATTGAATACGTGAGTCGTGATTTTAACTTGAAATTCAATACGAAAAATCTTTTTTAATGGCTGATAAAAATAAATTCAACGAAACAAGTAATTCTGGCGATCCTGCCGAACAATGCGGAAAAACAAAACCTGTTCAGAATCTGATACCGTTCGCTTGCCAAAATATATTGTGTATTTTTTATTTACTTTAACTAATGCCTATTTCTTTTTAAACTAAGTTTTTATGAATTATCATCTTTGTTATTTAGATTTTTAAATTAGAAAATTAAGGAAGTGAAAAAGTAACTTTTTAGGTAACTTGAAGTTATTTTATCTACTAGCTGCAACTAGTTACAGTTACAAGTAACGTAACTGTAACTAGTTACCTTTTTTCGCTAAGCAACGTAACTGTAACTATTTACTCAAAAAAAGTAACTTACCCAACAGTGATTGACATTAGGGTCTTATGAAAATATATAATTACCTGAAGTAAATTTTATAAAAACGAAATTGGCAAAAGTTTCAGGAGCGGATAGGGGCCATACTCAGTGCCAAATATGTGTTTAATAAATTAAAAAATACAATTAAAATAAAATCTTTGTTAAACAGTTTATAAAATTAAGAATTCCACTGAACGATTCTATGAATGGCTAATAAGAGGACAAACGCGGTCACAAACGGTACTTATAATCGACATTTTTATTGACATGGGTAAGAAATAAGAGTATAACAAATAGAGGGAGTTAACCTTTTTAAAAATAAGAGAGAATTATAAAAAGATTTTTTAAAAAAGTTTTGTGAAATTGATTGTTTTTTGTTAGAAAAATGGATTTCATTGAAATTGACAGAAATTGGGGTAATGGGATTGATGTGATAAGTTGACTTGTGAAAAATATCAAATAATTTTACTTAATTATTAAAAATTAAGGTCAACAATTTTACAACAAGACTTTTTGATCAAATGCAAAATTCATGGAGTTTTTCTCAAGAAGATGAAGTGAGAGGTTGGTTTTTGGTTGACTTTTTCCCTTTTTCTCCCTCTTTTTTCATTATGTTATTTTTGTCTCTAATGAGCCGAAAAGTGAGGTTGCTTTTGAATTTTATTTTTTGATTATGAATTTTTTCCCTGCTTATTTTGCAAAAATTATTCATGATAAAATGGAATTCTTTTCAATCTTAATTTAAAAAAAATATAAATTATATTTTGCATATTAAAGCGGAAAACCTATGTAACGATATTTTCTCGAACGGACGTTTTACTTTATAACGCACTAGTGCTATATATAGTTATATTAAGGTATTGGCGCGGGAGTGTAGTAGGTTGATGGCCAGGATAGTTGAAACCTTGTCCTTCGTCCCAATTCGAAAACGTTTCTGTGCTCGTTTCTATGTCACTGCACATATAGGATAAAAGTGCAGCTGTCTCCGAAACTAACTTTCTGAAATTCGAAATTACAGAGTCAATTATCACAAATTGAGACAATTATTAATCAGGTCAACTACTGTACCCCTGTATATGTGACAAAGTTAATCATTGCGAATTGAGGCTCTTATTAATCACGTATGCTATACTTTCATAGATATCATATCTCATGGATATAGGGCCGGGAATCAGATTTATGAAAGTTGGAATGAAAATGTCTACAGAAATATCAAATAAAGCAGAATTTACAAGCACCTATAATATCTAAAATGATTCAGTGAGCACAAAGAATGAGCATTGAAACGATGGTGATTTTTTGTAATTTTTTTAATTCGGATTTAAATAAGATGAAAATAAAAAAAGACGAGAGAAAAGAAGGTTGCCTCTCTTTCTTTCCTCTTTTTTTATTTGGTTTTTTAAAATTTTAATGGAGACATTTAAGAGTGTGTTGTCAAAATTTGATCCTTAGATTCTTATTTTGTTATAGATTTAAAAAAAATGTAAACAAGTTCGTAATATAATTTATTCTTCAACTAGCAAAAATAGCGCGCTTATTATACGTTTTTTGTTTTGATTGCCGGATTATTAAATTTAAAAATATTCTTCAATTTAAAGTACTGTAACATATGCTTAATAGTCATAAATTAAAATAAATATTAAAATAGCTGCGGCTTTCATAGAATTTTAATCGGCTTTCATTAATCTGTAACTTTCATTTCGATATAAGATTTTATCCCAGCAGGAATTAGAAGCAAAGAAAAATATTAATAAGTTAATATGGTATTTTATATCGTAATAAGATGTTTTTGAAAGACATTCTGGAATTCTGAGCCTTACTGATGTCATCCATTTTTGACACTGATCCATTTTAATGATTTATACAATTACGAATTCACCAACTGGTTTAATTTTAAATTTTTATAGTTCAAAGTCATAAAATTTTGAGCAGCTTTTTGAAATAGGTCTATATTGAATATTTGGAATTGAAGATCCTTCAATTTTTATTGTGTATAATTTAAAATGATGTAATTTTGAATGTTTTTTTAAATAGTTCAATTTTGAAGATTCGAAATTGAAAACTCTTCATTTAAAAAAATTTATAAATAACAATTCTTAAATTTGGATGAGTTTGAAGATGGAAAGTTAAGTTTTGAATGATAAATCTTTGAAACTGAAGAAATTTCATATGTAAAACATCAACATGACAAAATTGTAAAACCTAAAACTTTCATCATTTTTAATCTTTAATTGTCAAAATTAAAAAATCCTAAATTTTAACGACTTAAAATTCAAAAGTTCTACAATTTTGAAGAGTTACAATTGAAAATGCTGAAATTTTAAATATGTTCAAACAAAAATGCTTAAATATGGTTGATTTTGGAAATCAAAAGTCAAGTTTTCAATTATAAATCTTTCAAATTGAAGAAATTTAAAATCTAAAGTATCAAAATTACATAACTTTAGAATGTAAACCTTAAAACATGCATAATTTTTAATCTTAAATTGTCAAAATTGAAAACTCTTCAATTTAAACGATTTACAAATCAAAGTTCTACAATTTTGAAGAGTATTGAAAATTCTGCAATTTTAAAGATGTATAAATGAAAATGCTCAAATTTGGTTGATTTTGTAAATCAAAAGTCAAGTTTTCAATTATAAATCTTTCAAATTGAAGCTCGAATTGAAGAAATTTAAAATCTAATCCTTAAAAATTACAGAATTTTTATTTGCTCGAATTAAAACTTGCATATTTTTTAGTCTTAGATTGTCAAAATTAAGAACTCTTTAGTTTAAACGATTTACAAATCGAAATTCTACAATTTTGAAGAGTTACAATTGAAAATTCTTCAACTTTAATGATTTGCAGATGAAAATTCTTCAGTTTTAGAGATATATAAATAAACATTCTGTAATTGTGATAATTTTGATGATTTGAAGGTCAGAATTCAAGAGTTTTCAATTCTAAATCTTCCAAGTTGATGAAATTTCAAATGTAACTCAACAAAATTAGAGAATTTTAATTTAAAAATTTTAAACTTGCATACTTTTTAA
This sequence comes from Andricus curvator, assembly GCA_932195095.1. Taxonomy (NCBI): domain Eukaryota; kingdom Metazoa; phylum Arthropoda; class Insecta; order Hymenoptera; family Cynipidae; genus Andricus; species Andricus curvator. Next base: position 68,972 of record CAKNYM010052834.1, read on the forward strand.
TGGTAAATTAAAAAATAAACAAAATGAAATATTTTAAAGATTTACAATTCAAAGTTCTACAATAGTTCAGTTTTGAAGATTCAAATTCGAAAATTCTTCAAATTTAACAATTTGCAATTTAAAATTCTGCAATTTTGAATATTTACAATTGATGACTTCTCAATATTTAATGTGTATAATAGATCATGATGCTATTTCAAATGATTTTTTTGGAATAGTTCAATTTTGAAGATATAACATTGAAATTTATTCAAATTTTACTTCAATCAGTATGATTTCTTTTGATAAATTTTTAAGTTAACCATCTTTGTTTCTCGTAGACACTGAAGCAGAACACAGAACCAGCAGGTGTTGGAGGGACGACTGATTCTCCGAAACAAAATGAGTCAAGGAAGAAGGAATCCGTTTCGACTCAAACCCAAACCCCGATTGTTGGAAGGACAGGACGTTTCAATCACCATGAAACTCCCACCCTGGTGGCTAATATGGTAATTTACTGCAGTTTCTTCTAAAATTTTAGAGGCAAATACTGACATTCCTGAAAAGTAGACGTAAATTAAAATCTCGATTAAAATAATCAGTTGTAAATCAGGGTTTTGGGTAGTTGTGAAAACAAGTAAGAATATATACCTACATCAATCAGGCTGGTCACTGGACCGGAAAACCGGGAAATGACCGCGTTTTTGTGTCTTCCGTAAGAATTTTTTAATTCTTACATTCAAAGGCATATAAATTGTATTAAACCCACTGTTTTTAAATTGATAGATTATAAAGATTATTCGATCATTAATTTTTAAATCTATTAGGACTTCTAAGAATAAACTATCGTCTATTATAATATTTCTTCATTGTTGTTGATAGTATTGGAAACATATTTTTTCTAAGGTAATTAAAAAAAATTGCGAACTATTTGTCTATAAATAAGGGGCCGTTCATAAATGATTTAAAAATGTTTTCTCTCATTTTCGCCGGCTAAATTTCTCAATAAAAAATGTAATAGTTGATATTTTAACCAATAAAATATTTTCATTTTAAATAAAAAAAATTTGAATTGAACCAAAATGGACGAGTTTTTAACGAAATAGTTGAATTCTCAACCAAAATGGATTCATTTTTAACCAAAAAGTTGAATTTTTAACTAAAAAAGATGAAATTTCTACCAAAAGAGATGAAGTTTCAAATCAAAATGGCGAGTTTTTAACAAGAGTTGAAATTTTAAACAAGAAAGATTATTCAGGCAATATAGAAAACAAATTTGATCCAAAATGTTCAATTTCCAAGTCAAAAAGACGAGCTTTGTACAAAACAGTTGATATTTGAACTAAGAAGATTAATTTTCTACAAAAAAAGACGGATTTTCGACAAATTACATTAATTTTCAACCAAACAGTTAAGTTTTTAGTTAAAAAAACGAATTTTTACCCTAAATAAATAAATTTTCAATAAAAAATGAAATAGCTTATATTTAAAATCCAAGAAAGATTTTAATTAAAAAAAGAACTCATAAATTGAACCAATAAAGACGATTTTTCGACAAAAGACTTGAATCCTCAACTAAAACAGATTCATTTTCAACTAAATAGTTGCATTGTGGCCCAAAAAATTGCTTTTCTACAAAAAAAGACGAAGTTTCAACAAAATACTTCCCTTTTTAACAAAATAGTTAGATTTTTAACCAAGCGGATTAATTTTCTACCAAAAAAACATGAATTTTCAATAAGATAGTTACATTTTCAACCAAAAGAATTAATTTTCTACTAAAGAAATGAATTTTCAACACAATAGTCCAACTTTCGACCAAATAGTTGATTTTTCTACCAGATTGTTGAATTTTCTACAAATTAGTTGAATATCCAACAAAAAGGTTAATTTTCAATCGAAACAGATTAATTTTTAACCAGACAGTTGTATTTCTAACCAAAAAAGATGAAATTTCTACAAAAAGAAATTAATTTTTAAACCAAAAAGACGAATGTTCAACAAAATAGTTAAATTTTTAATCAAACTTTCTTAGTACTTTGATGTTTGCTTATTACTTGGTTGTAAATTCATTTCTTTGGTTGAAAATTAATTTTTTTAAATTAAAATTCTATTTTAATTAAAAAATTTTTTAAATAAAATCGTTGAATTTTCAAACAAAAAGACGAATTTTTGAACAAAACAGTTGAATTTTCAACCAAGAAGGTTGACTTTTTAACAAAATTGTTAAATTTCCAACAAAATATCTTCTGTAATAAATGGTTTCGAGCCCCCCCCCCCCCCGGATGTAAGACATAGAAAAATCTTTGACCCTCCCACCCACAAGAGTTTACGTAATTTAGGCATGGCCCCTAAAAGATTAGATTCAGATCAGATTTGAGTGCATCAAATTTAAAATTTGTTACTGTCAGAGGCTTCCGATTAAACATGTTTTTGTATTATTTTAAGTGCAGTGATCCGCGTGTAGTGAAAGTTTAATGTTTGTTCAACAAGAATTATCAATTATAATTAATTCGATTTGTTTAAATTTAAATTCTAAATTTTATTAATCAATTTGCGTAATTAAAATTCAATTTTTTGTTAGGGCTGTAATATAAAGCAAGACATATAGCACTAGGTGCGTCCATGAAAATAATAAAATGCATCTGTACAATTTATCTTTCACTCATTACAGAATAAATAAAGATATTTCTAATATTTTACCAATTATTTTATATAGATTGCAATGGACAAACTTTAATATTGTGAATAATTGTATAAGTTTTTTATTTCGTCTCCGCTAATATAGAATATTAAAGTATACATTTTTTTGTGATATTCAACTTACAAATTATAAAAATTATTAGTTGAAAATTTCGATGTTAATTCAGTTTCAGAATTAGAATGAGCCATGGCTCATTTTAAAACATTTCGAAGATTTGAAATGATTTCAAAAGGTTTTAAATCATTTTGGAAGATTTGAAAAGATTTCACTAAGATTACAAATAATTCAATGATTTCAGCGAATAAAAAAGATTTAACAAACAAAGATTTAAGAAAAAATTTTCACAAATATTTTAAAAGATTTCACAAAGATTTCACAAAAATTTACCCAAGATTTTGAACATTTCATAAAGATTGCAAGGATTTCAAAGATTTGAAAAAGGCGTGTACACCAGATTTCAAAGATTTCACAAAGATTTCGAACATTTCCAAAGATTTTAAAACTTTCAAAAGATTTCAAAGATTTTAAAAAGTAAACCAGATTTCTAAGATTTCAAAACGAACGGTTATTTCATTATTTGATGTAAAAAAAGGGCCTGGAAAAACTGGAATTCTTGACCGGGAAAACCTGAAAAAAACCTTGAATTTCGTTCCTAAGAATCGCTGGACACCCTGGTAACACAAATATAACTATATAAGAGCAACAAGTTTCAAGTGCTGAAAACTATAGTCCATTAAAAAAATAATCTTATAAAAAATTGTAGCTAATTTCAAGTAAGACGTTCAAAATTGAGCCACTCAAATTTTAAATCTGTATAGGCGTATTAAGCAGCCTCAGATTTATTTTTAAATATTACAAATAAAAAATACAAATGTTTAATTGGCCCATTTCAAACTAAACTATTTAGGATTCAAATAAACTTTTAAAGCTAAAATGTTTTTACGCTGAATCTATAAAAATGAAATATTTTTCAAATATGCAATATTTTAGACGCTCAATTTTTACCTATTTTTAATTTGAGTTTAAGAGCATCGAACAGTGTAGTTTTAAATTTACATTTAAAGTATTAATTACAGTAAGGACGAAATAATTAATGATTAAGGATGGTATTTTTTAAAAGAGAAAATATTCTTGATTATAGTAACGATTTTAAACATACAAAAATGGTTTATTTAACAAATTTTACTTTTTGTCGGACTTTTTAGTGAAAAAATTCTCTCTCTACCTTCTTTTTGGGCTCCTTTGGCGCTGTGATCCCTGCCTGTTGAAACAGTTTTTCATTGTTCAATTTTATAAGGATGTTAAGTTTGATGTATTGTGATTAATTTAAAAAATCTGAAATTGTTCAATAGTTTTAAATTGGCATTCACCTAATTTTAAAAGTGTTCCATTTAAAATTGTTCAATTTTGGCATATTTAAATTTTAAATTTTCAGAAATGTCGATGCACAAATTGTGCGCTATGCGGAGAATCACATGTCAAAATTTCGAAAAATGTTCGCACTGGAATTTAAGAATTTGGGAAATATGAGAATGACAACTGGATAAGGAAATATAGACAAAATTATAGAAGTATATAGTCATTATTTATAATTTTGCAGGGAAATGAAAAAATGTATGAATAAAATGCCCTGTGTTTGTGGGCGGAAAAATCAAATGGTCCTTATCCTTATATTCTCATAATTTTAAAATTTATTTTTTTCGAGTGAAAGCAGAAATGATTCTTACATATTCTTGATATGTATCGATAAATAGTCTAGATGTCATTCTCATGTTTTCAATTAGAAAGCATTCAAATTCGAATGTTTTAATAATCCTGATTTTATTTTTTGTTTCAGCAAATAAGTAAACCTCACGGCATGAATCCTGGAGCAGGAGTTGATCTTAGAACCTCACCTCCTTCTCCATCATCGAGGCGTCACCATCATCATCACCATCATAATAGCAGACATCATCATAGGCACCATGAACAACCATCCACTCGACGGCATCATAATCATTCTCAGGACTCCGGACGATCTAGCGATAGTTCGGTCTCCCATAGTCGAACTTCCCTGGAGTCGACGGGTTACAGACTGCTAGATTCACCCCATCGACACCAGCATCAGCAACGAACCATTGCCCAGCAACAGGTCATATCTTCACAATCGTCCAGACAACCTTGTGGTAGCTTAGAGATTAGATCTCACAAGAGTGGAACCCTCGAGGGCGTCAAAAATCAAAAGCTACTAGCTTCCGTAGACTCCCAGCCTTTAGGTTTGTCCCTTTCGACGAGCACTCCTCTCTTTAAGAAGAAGACATTCACCGAGCCCCAGCGAGAGTCCAGGGCTGGAAATTTAGATTTGGATAAGAGTAAAAATGGTAAGAATGTATTATCTTTGTCAGTATTTGAAAGTAAGGCGTTACTTTTTTTGGTGTTATCGTTAGAATGACAATTTTCTCTTCAACTCGGTACCTCCATGTCGAATTCTTTGACCGGGAAATGACCGGGAATTTAAGTCGTGACCGGGATTTTTATCTTGATTGTACAGTACTGTACAGAATTGTCAGTCCACTACAAAAAAAATCGTATTAATAACTTGCCTCTCTTTTTTCGTGGATTTCTCAGCGAGAAATTAAGTTAGAAAGATTAAAAAAGACAGAAAGATTATTAAATTTCGCGTCGATTGAGTCCTATTTGAAGTCTTTCTGATAAATAGTTGTCGAAATAGCATGTGAGAACGGCCGACTTATTTTCCGTTTTTGACCAATTTTCGATTCTCAATTTAATTTCTCGCTGAGAAATCCACGAAGAAAGAGAAGCAATAATAACAGTTTTGGATCTACTGTATCTGGAATTGTTTGCGTATTTTAAAAGAGAAGCAAGTTTTGAATACGACTTTTTTTAGTGGACTGGCAATTCTGGCCGCTACTGTACGTTCTAAAATGCATATTAAAAGTGTTTTGATACGCATGTTACTACTCTCAGTTTTTTGGATCACGAAAAATCACGAAGCATTGAAGTGGTTTATCTAAATATTCTAAAAAATAGCTTTTAACAGATTTTAATATTTCTTGAATATATGATCGTAAATTGAATAAATCTTTTTAAAACATAATACACTAAAACGACTTAATTTGTGGGCAAACCCATTTGTTAGCATTTAATAATTTGTTAATTTTATGATTCGGAGTTTACCATTTTTTTGTAAAGAGGTTAGAAGCTATCTAAATTATAAATAAAGTGAGCCCAGGGTACATTTATTTTGTCAATTTTTTAACAACCTGTTGTTAAAATAGTGAAAATTGTAATGTTTAATGTTTTCCTAAATTAAAAAAAAACTGAAATTGTAAATATTTTTCAATTTTCTTCGGTTTTTTTAAGGTAGTGTTCTAAAGAATCACAGCAATTCATCAACACAATTGTTGATTTTTTTGCACTGGGCAAAAGAAGTAGAAGTTGGAATAAAAAAGTTGTAAAAGTTGGAAATAGTATTATTTGTAGAAATATAAACCACGAAAACAAATATTTATTCGTTGGTGGCATGAAGAATAGAACATTTATTTTCTAAAAGCCGCAAAATAAATTCCATGGAAAATAAATATTAATTTATCGAAATATCACGGAAAATGGGGGACGGGATATAAAAGTTAGTAATGATTGGGAATTTCGTAAACCCGGAAATAACCTGGAATTTTTTATCGGCAGCGCTTATTAGTCTACTTATTCAGTGGCGGTAGTGGATTGTCGTTATTTTCTTTTTCATAAAAATATACATAATTTTTGATTGCTTATGGGAAGTGAACGATGTCTTGAAAATGAACATAAAAAGCATTATTTTTCTGAATTGGGTTACGATAGATTAATCTTCAAGTAAAGTTTAGACATTAAAATAAACTATTGCGCTTTTATCAGTTTGTAAATAATTAAATGTCTAATTGGTCGGGAGAAACCCCGGAAATTCGGAAGAATATAAGGAAATCAGAGAATTCGGAAGAATTTAATGAATTTTAAAGAATTCAACGAATTTGTAAGAATTCAGTGAATTTAGAGGAATTGAATGAATTTGGAAGAATTTAATGAATTTGGAGGAATTCAATGAATGTGAAGGAATTCAATTACTTTGGATAATTAATTAATGCAGAGAATTCAAGAAATTCAGGGAATACTGTGGTTCCGGATAATTATAAAATTCAGAAGATTTCAAGCAAGACTTCCGAGAGAGGTTCTTTTACCATGGAGAACTCTTATTTGATAAAAGCGACAACAGCGCCACTTATTTGGAACTGTTGGGTAGCGGTTAGAGATTTCGATACAGTAATAATAAAAAAGCATACGAAATCAGGAATTCTAACGAATTGCATTTTTAAAGTAGCTTGCCTTACATCTACGTGCACAGACTGACGTTTTCTTTTTCGATTTTCTCAAACTGAGATTTATTATTCAGTATATATTTAAAAAATATATTATACTTTGCAGGTAGAGAAAGTAGTAGAAGCTCTTATGGACCCGAGCCAAGTACATCACCATATCGAGAAACAGTTATGGAATGTAGAGGTTTTAGACAGGAAATGCCGCCATATCGTCCACCAGAATTTCAACAATGTTTCAGTCACAAAGCCCAGGCTGACAAGTACGGTTCACTTATTGAAACGGGTAGTCGCTTCAGAGATAGAGAGCGAGAATCGCTCCACAGGGAGAGAGTGAACTCCTTCGACAAGTCAAATACCTCATCATTTTATCCAAGTGCTGCTCTTTCGCGAAATATAAGTAAACCCGATACTACTGGTAGTATTGGTAGGAGACATCATGGATGTTCTGCCTCTCTCTCAGAAGCGAATGTCAGAGAAATGTACGGTTCAATCTCCACGGACAGGAATGAGCCGTCCAAAAGCCTCGCGAGAGGTGCGACTGTTATGGGAAATGTATTAAAGCAGAGAAGTCTGGAAGTTTCGGAGAGAGAGAGGGATTATAGGAGAACTGCAGCGTGCAATATTTCATTAGATTCTAGTGTTCAACAACCTTTAGCTCGTAGTTACAGCTTCGTCCAGCAGCAGAAACAACAGCAAAAATTACAACAGCAACAGCAGCAGCAACAACAGCTACAGCAGCAGCAGCAACAACAACAACAGCAGAGTAGACGACACGAGAAGGATGATGATTCAATGCACGAACGTTATTTGGTTGAACAAAGTCATGATCAATCTCGTCAGCGACTTTGCAGCAATACGAGCAGTAGCAATAGCAGTCACAGTAGTAGCAATAGTGCTGTTGAAGATGAGGTGGAAGCTCCGGTAGATGCTGATAATGGGAAGAAGAAAAGGAGCAATGGAAATCCAAGTCCTCCACCTTCGCCCTATTATGGAAACCTTCTCGTTGATGCTGATCACTTGCTGCCTCTTCAACATTACATTTTACAACAAGCAAAGCTTTCGGGTTGTTACAAATTCGGTGACCCTTTATTAACAGAAGAAGGTGATGACTCTCTTGATGAAGAAGGTGGTAGGGGAAGCGAACTTCGAGAGAGAGCAGATGACGATTCAGACGATCAGTTTGCAGATGACGAAGCTGCTAGCAATCAAGGAGATTCGTCAAGTCAAGAGTATCTTGAAGATCATTACGCAGGTTTGTTTTCTTTACCAACGTTCTCTAAGTAAATTTCAGGGCTCGGACTCGCGCCTATATTGACACTATTTCACGCTTTTTTAGTTATGACACTATGTTGACACTAGTTTGAACAAATTTAAGTCGAGAAAGATAAATCGATTAATTTCAAATTCAATTACAGTCTTCACACTCTTTCCCCTGCTTTCAAGAAACTACCTCTTTTTCTCGTTTTATCGCTTAACTACGAACTAAATTAATAGAATCCACCAAGAAAATCCAACTATTTTTGGTTTAAAGTTCATTCTTTTTGGTCAAAAATTCTACTATTTGGTTGAAAATGTAATTATTTTGTCGAAAAATCATCTTTATTGGTAAACATTTTAACCGTCTTGTTGAACATTCGCCTTTTGGATAGAAAATTCATCCTTCTGGATTGAGAATTCCTCTTTTATGGTAGAGAAGTCATATTTTTTGGTTTAAAATTAATATTTTTTCGTCTTTTTGTCATGAAAATTTAACTATTTGGTTAAAAATGGATCTGTTTTGTTGAACAGTCATCTTTTTGGATAAAAGATTCGCCCTTATGGATGGAAAATTTATCTTTTATGACGGAAAAGTAATCTTTTTCGGTTGCAAATTCATCTTCCTTGTTGAAAATTAACTTGTTTGTTAAAGTTTCAACTGTATTCTATAAAATTCGTCTTTTTGTTTGAAAATTGAACTATTTGGTTAAAAATTAAACTATTTTGTTGAAAATTTTTTTTTTTTTCAAATTTAACTATGTGGTTGAAAATTCATCTTTCTTCATTGAAAATTAACTTTTTTGTTAAAAATTCTACTGTCTTCTATCAAATTCGTCTTTTTGATTGATAATTCAACTATTTGATTAAAAATTCAACTATTTAGTTGTAAATGCAACTGTTTGTTTAAAAATTATTATTTTATTTTCTAAATCATTTGACATTTTCACTTTAGAAATCAATACTTTTTTTTTTAATTCAGCTTTGGGTTGAAAATGCAATATATTTTGACTTGAAATCTTTGAAATTTGAAGTCATTCATATTGAATTCAATATTGTATCTATATTAATTTTATTCAAAAGAATTTATTCTCCTATTTTCGTGAAAAATCACCCTATTTCCCCTGTTTTGAGAGCATTTTAGGATCTGAAGTTTAAATTAAAGTTTAAAATCTTCAAAATGAATATTCATGATTTTAAAAATTAATGTAAAATATAAACTTCTCTCATTTCCAAATAATCCAAGTTGACCAATTTAACAGTTCAGAAAGAAATTTTTTAAACTTAGATTCAGGATCTTTCAAGCTAAATGACTATTGTTAAAAGTTTGTTTTAACATTAAAGTTTATTTTTATTGTGCAAAGAATATTTAAATACCAATGATTATTATGTTCTCTATATGCCTAAGCCATTGATTGTCTGATACTGCTTTTTTCATTATCTATAAAAATTTGGTGCGACGTTTGTGGACTTTTTTCGAAATTCCATGCGACATTTTAAAATCCATTTAGTCGATCCGAGCCCTGTCTCTAAATTGAGGATTAGAAAACTAAAATAAAATTCGTTCTCTTCTAGATCTGGCGAATTACGACACAGCAGGCCTAGCAACTTACTACAATACCGCAGATACCTTGACGAGGCCACATGTGACTGCTCCTATCGTACCACCTCCACCTCCTCCAACAAATATCACTCAATCTGAAGCTCGTGACACCTTAACTCCAAGACCAATTTCTCTTCCAACCCCAGCTGTAATTTCCGGAAGAAATTTTGATACAACCGACTATGATGAAGCTAAAAGGGATGACAATACCAGTGGAGGTGACATTGAAAAATACGCCCAAGACAATCTGAATCTAAACTGCGGAAGACCTAAGGGACTTAGACTCTTATTCCGGAAGAAGTTCAGCGTTCGTGACATTCTCAGTTGGTCCAAAGATCCAATACCGCAACCGATGCTGGTCGTCGTTGATGGGGAGAAGTTGTTGAAACGAGAAGCCTGCAATCTCTTTCGGTTGGTTCAGGTTTACATGGGCGATCGGAAAGCCAACGTTGGGATGACGCTGGATGGAGTCGCGATGGAAATCGTAAATACTGCTTTTTCGAAGCCACCACTGCGAGATGAACTTTATGTGCAGATTTGTCGTCAGACTACGGAGAATCCTCGGAAAGAAAGTTTAAGGAGAGGTTGGGAGTTGATGGCGGTGTGTCTCGCATTTGTTCCTCCAAGTGCCACTTTTGAGCCATATTTAGAAGGTTATATGAATAGACATCGAGACCCTAACTTCCAATTTCCAGAGGTAGCAAAGTGGCCAATTCATGTTCAAGTTAGTCATTACGCTACTGTTGCTTGTCGACGTCTTCAGCGAATAGGAGCTCATGGAAAAAGACAACCACGAAAAGCAACTATTGAGGACATCGATCAAGCGAGAGTAAGTTTTCTCAAATTATTTGATAAGAATAGGATTGTTGCATGATTTACAACAATTACATTTATCAATAATAAATTATCTGTTCTTCACACTAGTGAAAAACTGGTGGTTTCAATACATTATTTTTTTTGTCGGTATTGTCGGTTTTCCGTAATGTTGATTGGATAATTTGAAAAACATGAAAAAAAAATGTTGCAAAATTCATGCAGATGATTAAGAATTCAGTTTCAGTAGAACGGTTAATAAGAATGTCACATTTATTATGAACGAAAGTAACTTCCAGGCCTTACAGACCGGTCCCTATATCCCCTATTGTACCCTATATTCAGTTGAGGTCCCTAAAGTACCCTATTTTCAAGATTTGGTCCCTATGGTACCCTATTTGCAGCCCATAATGGCTGCCACACAGTCACTATTAGTCGCTTTTTTTCTCAAATCACTTTTTAGTTATTTTTTAAGATAAAACCACTATGGTCACTTTGTAAGAAAAAGTCACTATAGTCATTTTTCTTTGAATAAATAATTCATGGGTTAATCACTATTCAATATATATTCTATACCTATTTCTGAATTTTCTTGAATTATCTTGAAATATTTCAGGGTATTTTTAAAGATTCCGAAAATTTTTGAATAGATTTCAATAACCTGAAGGGATTTTTGGGATTTTAAAGTATTTTTAAAAATTCTAAGGAATTTTCAAGAGCTTTTAAAAGTTTCAAGGGATTTCAAAAGATCTCAAAGAATTTTAAATATTTTAGGGGATTTTAAAAGATTCCAAGGAATTCTACTACTATTATTATTATTATTATTATTATTATTATTATTAATTTGAAGAGATTTCAAAGCGCTTGAAATATGGTAGGATGAAGAATTTTCTTAAATTTCGGAAGAAGTGGAACGATTTTACAGGACCTGTAAGGTTTTAAGATATTTTAAAAGATTTCTTGGTATTTTATAAGGTTTCCGACGTTTGCAATTATTGTAAGGGGGTTTAAACCTCTCAAGGTATTTTAATAAATTTTCCAGTATTTTAGGAAATATCAGATTTCATAGCATGTTACGAGATTTTATAATATTTTAGTGGATTTTAAAGAATTTACTCACGAGAAGTGCGGTATTTCGTAGGGTTTCAAAGATTTAAAGAGATTTGAAATAATTTTTTGGAATTCACCCTGAATTATTATTAATTTATCCTGAATTCTTTTAATTCTTTAGAATTCTGTTGAATTTTCTTGAATTCAATGGATTAAATTTTTTTTTAAATTTCTGTTTACTTGATCCTGAGGATCAATTGATAAAAGTATTTGAAATATTTTAAGGTATTTTTTCAAACACAATATTTAAGGGTATTGTAAAAGGTTTCCAGGCGTTCTAAGGGCTTTAAAAATTTTCAAGGGCTTTAAAAAGTTTTAAGGGATTTCAAAGACTTTGAAATATTTTAGGGTATTTTAAAAGATCCCAATGCATTTTCAAGAGATTTAAACAATTTTAAGGGATTTTAAAACTTTTCATGTGGTTTTGAAGAATTTTACAGGACCTGTAAGGTTATAGGATATTTTAAAGGATTCTGAGGGATTTTATAAGATTTTCGAAGATTTCAATGACTTTTTGACATTTTAAGAGCTCTGAAGGTATTTTAATAAATTTTCCAGGATTTCAGAAAGCATCATCAGATTTCATGTAATTTCATAATGGATTTCGAAGAATTTATTCACAAGAAGTGAGGGATCTCGTAGGGTTTCAAAGATTTCAAGAGATTTTCAAATATTTTTTGCAATTCATTTGGACTTCGCTCTGAATTATTATTAGTTTATCCTGAATTATTTTAAATTCTTTTGAATTCTTCTAAATTCTCTCAATTCTACACAATTCAGTGGATTTAAAAAAAGTTTTGGTTTAATTCATCTTGACGTATTTAAAACTCACCTTAAATTCTTAGGCATTTCATCAAATTCTATCAAATTCGCTTTAAGCTTTCTGAACTCATTTCACACTTACTCAATTCAATGAATTTTTTCATATTCTTGAATTGTTTTGAATTCTCTCTAAATTCACTCAAATTTTATTGTAATCAATGGAATTTCTTTGATTTAAAATTTGTTTTCCAATTCATTTGAATTGTTTTGTAGTCATTAGTCACTTTTTTGGTTAGAAATTAATGGGGTATCAAAGATTTGATGAGATTTGAAGTTATTTTTTTGGAATTCACTCTGAATTCTTATTAATTTACCCTGATTTATTTTAAATTCTTTGGAATTCTCTGAATTTTTGTAACTTACTTAAATTCTTCTAAATTTACTCAATTCCAGCTAATCAGTGGATTTTTTGAATTTTTAAAATTTTTTATTTAATTGGTCCTGAAGTTTTTCAACCTCACCTTGAATTCTTAGGCATTTCATTAAATTCTTTTGAATTCCCTCGAATTTTTCTAAGCTCATTTAAAAGTTACTCAATTCAATGAAGTTTTTTCATTTTTTTAAATTGTTTTCAATTCATTTGAATTTTTTAAAATCCATCTTGAATTTTTATGAATTTTATTCAATTTTTCTTGTTTACCTTAAATTCCTCAAAATCTATTCTAATTTTACGGAAATCAATGGAATTTTTCGATTACAAATTTTGTTTTCCAATTTATTTGAATTTTTTAAAATTTAACTTGAATTGTTTTGAAGTCTTATGAATTGATCCTGAATTGTTACCCTTTGAGCGCGAAAAAAGTACCCTATGAGCGTGGCAAAAAGTACCTTTCGGTCCCTATATTTTATCCCATAGGTACTGTGAGGCCTGAACTTCATTTGACTCGTATTTACTTCAAATTTACTAAATAAACTGGGCAGTAAATTACATATTTACGTTATTTGCTAAGTTTTCTTTACTACTCACTTAAATCTATTAAATATATTTCAAGCAAATGCAAGTCAAAATTTTATGATTCAAATTTTTGAAAAACTTACCTTTTCTAAGAAGAATAGGTACTGTGATGCAGTTTTCGTTCAGAATTAATATTTTTTGGAATTTATTATAAAATAAATAAATTAAAAACTCTTTTGTTGAAAATTATTATTTTTAGTTGAAGATTCATAATTTTAATTGAAATTTCATCTCTTTTTAGTTGAAAAATGAGCTATTTCGTTGGAAATTCGTTTTTTTCTTTGGCTGAAAATTATATTTTTTTCACTGAAAATTTAACTGTTCCAGTCGAAACTCGAACTATTTTGTTGAAAATGTTTCTTTTTTTGTTTTTGACAATTAATTTTGTTTAACTGAAAATGTAACAATTCCAGATGAATATTTCATAATTTTAGTTGTAAATTCATCACTTTGGTTGGACATTAATTTTTGTAATTGTTAATTTAACAATTTAATTTCTGGTTGACAATTTATCTTGTTTAGTAGAAAATTCGTCTTTTTGACAGAAATTTATCTTCTGGGCTGAAAATTCATCTTTTTGGTTGAAAATTCAATTATTTTAGTTAAAGATTCATAATTTTAATTGAAAATTCATTCTGTTGGTTCAAAATTCATATATTCCAGATGAAGATTCATCAATTTAGTTGAAAATTCATCTCTTTGGTTTAACATTAATTTTTTTAACTGATAATTTATTCAATTTTTGGTTGACAATTTATTTTGTTTAGTAGAAAATTCATCTTTTTTGGCAGAAATTTATATTCTTGGCTGAAAATTCATCTTTTTGGTTCAAAATTCAATTATTCTAGTTAAAAATTCATAATTTTAGTTGAAAATTCATTCCTTTAGTTCAAAATTGAACTATTATAGATAAAAATTCATCATTTTAGTTGAAAATTCATCACTTTGTTTGAAATAGTAACTATTTTTTTTGAAAATTGATTTTTTTTCTAAATTATTTTGCTTTAACTGCAAATGTAGCTAATATGTCAATTGAATACTCCATCATTTTAGTTGAAAATTCATCTCTTTGGTTGAACATTAATTTTTTTAAACTGATAAATAATTTAAGTATTCAAGTTTTGGTTGTCAATTTATCTTTTTTAGATGAAAATTCATGTATGTTGTTGAAAATTCGTTTTTTTTTTGTAGAAATTAATCTTCTTGGTTGAAAATTCATCGCGTAAGTTAAAAACTCAATTACTCAAGTTGATGATTCCTAATTTTAGTTGAAAATTCACCGTTTAGGTTAAAAACTCAGTTATTCCAGTTGAAGATTCATAATTTTAGTTGAAAATTCATCAGTTTGGTTGAAAATTAATTTCATTAACTGAAAATTTAACTATTCCATTTTTGGTTGAAAATTAATCTTTCTTAGTTTAAAATTTAACTGTTTGGTTGAAAATTTGTCTTTTTTAGTTGAAAATTAAACTATTTCGTTGAAAATTTACGTATTTTTGTTGAAAATTCGTATTTTTTGGTAGAAAATCATTCTTTTTGTTTGAGAATTAATCTTCTTGTTTGAAAATTAATCTTTTTGGGTCGATAATTCAAGTATTCCAGTTGAAAATTCATCTTTTTGATTGCAAATAAAACTACTTAGTTGAAGGTTAAACTCTTTTTTAAATTCACCTTTTTGGTTCAAAATTCATCTATTTAAGGTGACGATTTATCATTTTATTTTAAAATTCATCACTTTGGTGAAAATTTGTTGTTTTTTTGGTGGAAAATTTATTTTCTATCTGAAAATTTAACTATTCCATTTTTGGTTGGAAACTGATCTTTTTTAGTTCAAAATTCAACTATTTAGTTGAAAATTGATCTTTTTTAGTTCAAAATTTAATTATTTGTTTGAGAATTCATGTATGTTGTTGAAAAATTGTCTTTTTTTGGTAGAAAATGAATCCTTTTGGTTGAAAATTTAACTATTTGGTTACAAGTTCATCTATCTTGCTGAAAATGCAATATTTTTACTTGATAAGTTAGGTTAGCGAAAGAAAGTTCAGATTTTAAGTTGAAAATTAAAAAAGAAGTTTTTTTTGCAATAACCCTATTTAGAGGTACAAATTTCTAATTTGATACTGTTTCACTTAATTAAGTTTAATTATTGTATTTGCAGCTACAAATCTTCCGTGCTTCTATGTTTGGCGCAACGCTTTCCGAAGTTATGGCTTTGCAGCGAGATCGCTTTCCGCAACGAGATTTACCTTGGGTTCAGACTACGTTGACACGTCAGGTTTTGGTTCGAGGTGGAACAGTGACTGAAGGAATCTTTAGAGTATCAGCAGATGCTGACGAAGTCAGTGCTTTGAAATCTTGCTTGGACAGGTTCGAGGACGGTGCAATATTGGCAGCTTCGCAGGACGCACACGCGCCCGCGTCCCTTTTGAAATTGTGGGTTCGAGAGCTTTACGAACCCCTGATACCAGATTCCTTTTACAATGAATGTGTCTCCATGCGGCACGATGATCAAGAAGCTTCCGCTACTAATATAGCTGGCGTAGTCGATAGACTTCCTGACCTTAATCGCAGAGTTCTGTGTCATCTCGTACACTTCCTACAGGTATGTTCTTATTTAATATTCACTTTCATCCATTCCTTCTCGAAGAAAAATGGATGTTAAAATCTATATATTGAAGAATTAGACTTAGCTATTAGAATTAAGATATTAGAATTAGCTTGTCAAAATAACGGGAAATTTAGGCGTGACCAAATTTAGGAAAGACGGTATTTGGCTGCACATTCAATAAAAAAATGTGTCGATGCTATTCTTCAATAAAAAAACTGCGCGACCGAAATTGTTATTTCGTGAAACAGAGTATATAGGGAAACCACCCTACAGTAGATAGGAAAAAATTCAAAGCATTTAACTGCATCAGTTTCCAAAAATAAAGAAAGATGATCATTGTTAAATAAAGCTTACATATTCAATTGAGTATTCTTATAGAAAAAAATATCACGAAATTAATCAATTAGCTGTATTCAACATTTTTATTAGACCTGGTCAAGGGTACGATTTTGACACCTTTGTCCATCTATAGATAATCGTTTCTGGTATTACTCCTGGGCAAGTCAGAATACTCAATTCTGGATAATTATAATTTATCATTAGTATACTTACAATTAAGATCAATTTATTGAGTAAATATAAATTATAAAATTTCAATGGAACTTCGTGAGAAGATATAAGCCTTGCCGAAACGTTATACTAACAAAAGTAATGAACATTTTTTGTCAGTTTTCCAATTAGTTAAGATTATCTACTGTAAATCATTATCTACTGTAGGGTGGTTTCCCCTAGATACTGCCGCCTAACATACAGATATTAACGCGTATCTTGCTGAGATTTTAAGCGTAAATAAAAATATTGATTTGATTGTACTATCCGAGGTGTTAAATTGAAATATCCAGATATTTAACTCGTTGTTAGAGCGCATGCGCAGTTCGTGATGGGAGAAGGAAATGCTGTCGACATCTGTCGGTCACTTGATAAAGCTTATACTGAATATGAATGTCCTTTCGTGTCATATGTGAACTGTGGGAAAATTATGATTATTGATGTTTTGTTTACAATTATTAATAATAAAGGTGTAAATTGTTTGTGTAAACTAAAATAGTTGAAGGACTTTGTTGTTGAAGTATTTGGTTGAAAATTCAATAATTTTGATAAAAAGTCATCCTTTTTGGCTAAGAATTTAACTCTGTTTTGTTGAAGATTTGTCTTTTTGGTTTGAGAATTCAATTATTTTGGCTAAGAACGCAACTATTTGGTTGAAAATGAACTTTTTTGTTAAAAATTCGTATTTTCAGGTAGAAAATTCAACTTTTTTATTGGAAATTCAATTATTTTGTTGGAAAACTCAACTATTTGGTTGAAAATTAACTCTTTTTTTAATTAATATTTTTGGGTGGAAAATTCGACTTTTTTATTGAAAAGTCATAGTTTTGGTTGAAAATTTAACTATTTGGTTGAAAATGAACTTTTTTGGTAAAAATGCATATTTTCGGTTTGAAAATTCAACTGTTATGTAGAAAAATCGTCCTTTTGGTTTGAAAATGAACTTTTTTTTGTAAATTAATATTTTTTGGTAAAAAATTTGACTTTTTTATTGAAAAGTCATAGTTTTGGTTGAAAATTTAACTATTTGGTTGAAAATTAACTTTTTTGTAAAAAATTCATATTTTCGGCTTGAAAATTCAACTGTTATGTAGAAAAATCGTCCTTTTGGTTTGAAAATTCAATTATTTCGGTTGAAAATTTAACTATTTGGTTAAAAATTAACTTTTTGGCTTGGAATATTATAACAATTTTCTAGGAAATTTAACTATATGGTTGAAACTTCAATAATCTTGTTAAAAAGTCATCCTGTTTTGGCTGAGAATTCAACTATTTGGTTCAAAATTAACTGTTTTGTTGAAAATTCAACTGTTATGTAGAAAATGCACCTTTTTGGCTTGAGAGCTTAACAATTTAGCAGAAAATTCAATTACTTAGTTGAGAGTTGAACTACTTTTGTTGAAAGTTCATTTTTTTCTTCGTTGAAGATTCATCATTTTAGTTGAAAATTTATTTTTACATTCTCATTCATGAGAATGTAATGTAATCGTCCAAATTTTCGATCTCTAGTTTTTAACGGATCTTTACGTTTCGGAACTCACAGAGTTCAAAAATCATATAATTTTGTCGGTGTCTGTATGTATGGTTACCTGAATGTTGTAGCCATTCTAACTTTTGAAGGATTTGTCCAATCGAATCACTCTTTGATACACCTTTTAGGGTCCCAAAATGAAAGTCAGGTTCGTTAACCAGATATTTCCTACCAAAATAAAAAATTTAGAGCATTTTCAAAATTTGAAAAAAGTTTTTTAAAAGAATTTTAGAATTTTGTTTCAAAGATTCTGATTCATGAAAAAAAGACTTGCAAATTATTCTAATAGCATTCGTAATTTCGATATAAAATAAAAAAGTTATATAATTGAAAAAATTGAAAAAATCATTTTATTGATAAAAATTAAAAAAATTATATGCTTTTCAAAAATTTCAAAAAATAGAAAAAATCATTTTTCTGATAGATTAAGAAATTTCATTCAAAATTGTTACTAGATATCAAATATATTTCGAAACTATCCCAGTTAAGTTTTTCGATTAGACCAAAATTCAAAAAGTTAAAGTATTTTCAAAATTTGAAACCAAATTTTTTAAAGAGTTTTAGAAATTTTTGTCAAAGTTTCTGGCATTCGACAAAAAGACTTGCAAATTCGGCTTCGGCTATTTAGATTGCATGAAACAAAAAAGTGAAATATGTCTTTAATTATGTTTACATTGGCTCGGTCAGGACACAGGGGTTTGTGAAATTTTGGAAATCTCTCAAAATGGCCGACTTCTTACAAAAAAATATTTTAGACTTATTTTTTTGAGCTTGTGAAGGCTGTAAAATCTTTTAACAAAATATTTTCAAAAAAGCTGGTGTCCTGACCTACCGACATGTCTGCTGAAGAATTTACAAAAAAAATGACCCGATATTCCAAATATTTCTAGTCGAAGTCTTACCAAACCTTTTTTAAAATACGACTTTTGGGGAAACGCGTTTAAACATAAGTGATGGAATTTTTTTCGACCTAATTTTTTGAGCTTATGAAGGCTGTAAAAATTAAAAAAAAATTATTTTCAAAAAAGCTTGTGCCCTGACCTAGCGTCATGTCTGCTGAACAATTAAAAAAAAATGACTCGATATTCCAAATCACGGCTAGCCTCGATTAAGTTCAACCCATAAGTTCTTGCACATCCACCTTCTCTTTTGTACGTGTTTCAGGGAGGCTCTTTGGTTATTTTAAGCCAAAAAAGAAAAAAATCGTATAACGCGTTTTCGAGAAAGAAAAGTTTTTCTTTTTTAGCTACTAAAAATCAACTAAAATAGCACTTATTTTAAAGAACTTTAACATATTATTTTTAAAAACGTCTGTTTTTAGTTCATTGACTATGTCAAGAACATGTGCCATGAGATTATTAAGGTTCATGAACTTCAAAGTAAAGAAAAATTTGTTTTTATCTCTAAAATTGAAGAAATATAATTGAACCGCTGGCGATCAAAAGGGGATACGCCCGAAACGCCGTCGTTTTAGTTGGCCCCTGGGTCATTTTTTTTTTCAAGTCAAATTTTAATTTTTTAATAACATGTTCCGATAGGAAATTTTATTGCGCATATTTTTAGTCCCATAAATAAATGTGATAACTTTATTAGTTTTCGAAATAATCAAGAAAATGTTACTTTTTTTCTGCAATCGCAAAATACGAATTTTTTGTGTTCAACTCGCCACAAGTTCTACAATAATAGGAATTTTGTAATAAAAATTGCAGAAAATATGCACAATCATATAAGGAAACTAATGTTATTTATAGAATTTCAATTAATTGTCACTAAAAATTTATAACGATTTTTTTTCTTCTCATTGCGTAAATTAGATATTGAAAGTTTCAAACGCTTCGGGAGTCGAACGAATTTTCAGAAAATTAAAATTAACGGTCACCTAAACTTTTGTTAGGATTCAAGGAAGTTTTTTGGAAAATATCAGGCAATTATGTTTTATAGTTTTAAAGTCACAATTGATTTAAGATCTCAGCGCTGTCCCGTACGCGTGCTAGCTCGTCCTGCAATATGAACGTCTGTATAACAGCGGACGATTGGGAGGTCAAGCCGGACACCAAACCAAAAAAGCATATGTTTATTTTGATTCTCTCCTAAGGAACATAATGCACAGAAGCATTATTGTAGAATAGTGTTAGCATATAATATTCTGTTTAGAATAGTTTAGGTTTACTTAAAATAAAAAGAACCTAAAGGTGGGTCGAGGCAGGACAAGAAATAGGTGTGAAGAAAATTGGTTGAAGAATTAGAAAAAATGTTCCCGAAATAAGGTACTACTTAAAAGTATTAGAGAAAATTAAAAATTAACTTTTCTGATAATTTTAACATCCTATTATTATTTTTTATTTGATTTCTTAAGAGCTTTTTCTAAAAAATCTTGTATTTTAAAATTAGTTCAAATAGTCTAATATAATCTTTTACATTGAAAACGCTCGTTCCCCTCCATTTACTGCGATTACGAAATGTGAAGATTTTTTGCAGGATTTTAAAAAAAGTTTCAAGGGCACAATCCGCAAACCAAAAAATTTTCAAATTAGTAAAGCTTTTATTTTACATTTTTCCCCCGACGGAAAAGTAGACGTTTATGATAATTATAAACTGGAGAAGGCAACTACTTTTTTCTTTACTACTAATCTTAAACTAAAAGATCTTCCAAAAAGTTTCCCACCTCGAATTGAACTAAAAGCGGCTTAAATAAAAGATGTGAAAAGTCTCTTTAATTATTTAAGTGCTCCTGGAAAAGAATTCTTTGAAAATTATTTTTCGCAATTTACTCAAAATAATTCTTCCGAAGACAACACTGAATACAGTGACGAAAATGATTAAATTAGTTATAAAGAAATCGTACAAGTTATTATATAAACATTATATAAGTTTCAATTTTTATAATTTGTTATTAAAAAATAATAAACAAATGTAAATGATAATGTATTCATTATTATTTTGGTGGCCGGCTTGACCTCCCAATCGCCGGCCGTTATACAGACGCTAGCACGCGTACGGGACAGCGCTGATATCTTAAATCAATTGTGGCTTTAAAACTATAAAACATAATTGCCTTATATTTTCCTAGAAACTTCCTTGAATCCTAACAAAAGTTTAGGTGACCGTTATTTTTAATTTTCTGAAAATTCGTTCGACTCCCGAAGCATTTGAATCTTTCAATATCTAATTTACGCAATGAGAAGAATAAAAATCGTTATAAATTTTTAGTGACAATTAATTGAAATTCTATAAATAACATTAGTTTCCTTATATGATTGTGCATATTTTCTGCAATTTTTATTACAAAATTCCTATTATTGTAGAACTTGTGGCGAGTTGAACACAAAAAATTCGTATTTTGCGATTGCAGAAAAAAGTAACATTTTCTTGATTATTTCGAAAACTAATAAAGTTATCACATTTATTTATAGGACTAAAAATATGCGCAAACTTCCTATTGGGATATGTTATTAAAACATTAAAATTTGACCTGAAAAAAAATATGACCCAGGGGCCAACTAAAACGACTGCGTTTCGAGCGTATCCCCTTTTGATCGCCAGTGGTTCAATTTTTAACGATTCAGAATCTCATTTTTCTCAAAAACTAAGAAAAATATGAACAGCAATTCGTAGTTCAAAATTGTTCCCCTTCGTGAAATATATGAAAATGTACCCTTAGCAGATAATCTTGTTTATTTCAACCAAAATATTCAAACGAAATATAAAAAATCTATTAAACCTAAATTTATTTGATATTTTTGTTGTTGAATTTTTTTGTTAAAATACAGAAGATATACATCTGGTCAGGGTAAATTTTCATAGATTTCAGGAAGGGAAACAATTATGAACTATGAATTGCTATTCATATTTTGCTTAGTTTTCGAGAAAAATAAGATTTTGAATCGTTAAGAATTATATTTCTTCAATTTTAGAGATAAAAACCAATTTCTCTTTATTTTGAAGCTCAGGAACCTTAATAATCTCATGGAAGATGTTCTTTACACAGTCAATTCACTGAAAACAGACGTTTTTAAAAATAAGATGTTAAAGTTCTTTAAACTAAATGCTATTTTAGTTGATTTTTGTTGATTTTGTCTATCTTTTTGAAAAAATTTGTTGAATTATAAAAGATAAACATCTAGTAAGGGTATAAGTTTATAGAATTTGGGAAGGGAAACAATATAGAATTATGAATTGTTATTCATATTTTGCATCGTTTTCGAGAAAAATGAGATTTTTAATAGCTAAAAATAAAAAAATCTTTTTTCTTAAAAACGCGCAGTACGATTTTGTTCTTTCTTGGCTCAAATCACCGAGAGGCATCCCCGAAACACTTACAAGAGAGATACTGGATGTGCAAGTACTTTTGGGTTGAACTTAATCGAGGCTAGCCGTGAAATATCGCTAGTCGAAGTCTTACCAAAACTTTTTTTAAATATGACTTTTAGGGAAACGCGTTTAAACATAAATGATGGAATTTTTTTCGACCTAATTTTTTGAGCCTATGAAGGCTGTAAAAATTAAAAAAATATATATTTTCAAAAAAGCTTGTGCCCTGACCTAGCGTCATGTCTGCTGAACAATTAAAAAAAAAAATGACTCGATATTCCAAATATCTCTAGTCGAAGTCTTACCAAAACTTTTTTAAAACACTACTTTTGGGAAAACGCGTTTAAACATAAATGATGGAATAAAATATGATTATGAAAATTTATGATTTAATCGGCTATGCCAGGGCACATTTCTAATAACTTGTGGATTCGAAATATGCAAAAAACTCGATTTTTGGAAACCCCGAAACTTATGATATTTAAAAAAATGTAGTTAAAATTCACGGATTAAACGTACGAAAACGAGAGCGAAGCAACTAGAGGCGTTTAAACTTGGTGCGAAGCGCCGCGCTTTAATACTTGAATACTTGTTTATAATGAAATATATATTTTGTTGCTATAGATTTTCGCACGACCAGAGGTGGTGGCCCGTACGAAAATGGATGCAAACAACTTGGCGATGGTGATGGCGCCAAATATTTTGCGATGTACATCACAAGATCCGCGAGTAATCTTGGAAAATGCAAGAAAAGAGATGGCCTTTGTTCGTTCGATGATCGAGACGTTAGAAACTGCTTGGGTAGACGACCTTCACTGACCATCGCTACACCGCTAGAATGTTCTAGACAACTATGCCAAATGAACCAGCTGATGATAATAATTATCATCGTTATTATTATGACTATTATTTTTTAAGTACTGACGCTTTCGTTCGTTCTCCATTCATTCTCACTTTCATCATAGCCTGTCTCTCTTGATCTTTTCTCTCTCTTGTCTATTATGACGACTACATTCTACTGCTACGTGTATAGACACTATTGTGCTATTAACTCGTTTTTTTCACACTTTTTATTTATTATTTATACAAAGATTCTACGTTACGGAACTAGAGATTATTAGATTATATAGCTATATCGCAATAACATGTATGTATATTTTAACTTCCCTTGTTACCGCGTGTTAATCGCGGACGGCTTTTTTACTCGATCATTGTTGAATCTCGTGTAAGATAAACGATATGTTACCGTGTATAGCTGCACCATGGAAGGTCTTTTTGTATAAGCGATGAAGCAACGTGTATGATGTTTTCTTGTGAAGTAAACACTGTGGAAGGTTAGCAAGCTAATGAGGTCTAGTTTCTTTCTCGACAAATCCATTACTCGTTATCCACTAGGATGGGTTGGAAATAATATCTCATTTTTATTTCAGAAATTCTACCTAGGGGCCATCCATATACCACGTGGACAGTTTAGGGGGGGTAGGGGGGTATGAAAAATGCCACGCTAGTTCACTGCGGTCACCATGAAGCTGACAGTGATAAACTTTTGAATCGACAAAAAATTAGCAAATCAGTAAAAAGAAAAGCAGTAAATAATCTTTCGGAAAAACCATTCAAACTTGTACATGAAGAATTAAAAACTAATTATGTTCCAGATTTGACCACTGATGATATTACATACTTGCATTCGCAATAACATAGCCATGCTCGAAAATCATTAGTATCAAGATTGCCGAAAAATGTGTTAGACGTGCATGATGCCTAGACAGTATTAAAATCGAAACCGTTGAAAAAGAAAACTTTTTGCCTGTAGTAAATGATAGAAAAGGAAAAATCGTTATGTTTTCTACAATTTTTAATTCAACTTTTTTGTGAAACCTTGCAATTATTGTTGTCGATGGAACGTTTTATAGCTGTTTTATAGCTTCTCGACAAACAAAAAAGGATTCCTATGCTACTGCATTTGCTCATTTAGCTTCAGAATGTAAAAAACTTAATTTGCCTGCCTTTAATCCAGAAATAATTTACGTAGACTTTGAAATTGGCATTCATTTAGCTATTCGTTCAATGTTTAAAAATTCTAGTATAGGGGGTTGTAGATTCCTAAGCCTGAAAAAAGTGTGAAGGGAAATTTCGGGAAAAAAGGGGACGAAGGGAATAAAGCAAGCCTCAAATCCGAGACCGCAACTCGAAAAATACCCCCTGTGGATTTTGACCATAGACCGCAACTCTTGTGCAGCGAGAATCCACGTGATCACTAGGGTGGTCCAAAAATTTTTGTTTCGAATTTTTATGAATAACGCCCGGAAAGTTCGAATCCACACAAAAATAAATCCATTTAAAGAAATGATATTTAGAGGTGGCGCAAGCCCCATGAAGTTTAACATATATTTCCCATAAGAAAAAAGACGTTTTTGTACATTTTATTCAGAATCCTTAATATTAGCTGAATCGAGTTGAAACTCAACATTTTTCTTCACAATTAGCTACAGAATACGAATAAAATATTACTTTTTAAATATCACCCCCATAAGTCTGTTTTATAGGTTCCCCAAAAAAACCCATAACTGAAAAAATGGGTTTTGCGAGTTTTTGGCGCTAATTATGATTTTTTTGCGATTTTCTCTTAGAATGGAGATATAAAGTCGTGTTTTTTTTTTACTTGATGCAAGTTAACGAACATGTTTATTTAGACAATTTATTATTGTTTATAACTATATTCTGTTAGAGTAATGCTAGAAAGCTGCTTTTTTCGAAAATCTTTAGCTTTGCTTTAACTTTTTAGTTATGAACAAATAATAAGTGAAACTCGACAAGAATCATTTTTTCAATAGTATTTTACTTTTTTAGGTGAATTATTTTTGCTCTTTTCCCAATGTTAAAAAAAAAATTATTTTAACAAAAAAGCTATCTTACACAAGAGACAAAAACAAAGAATGGAATAATTGTGAGTAGGTGGGAGACTTAGGTGTGTAAATGACTTGTAAAAGTTTTATTTTAAATTACAACAAGAAGTTTATTGCAAAGCGTAAAAGAGAAATTTGGAATTGAATATATTTTGATATCAGCCCCCATCCAGCAAAATATATTCACGAAAAAGAAAGAGATTGTTTAAAATATTTTTCCCTCGAATGTTTATTTATCATTTGTTCATAACTAAAAAGGCAAAGCAAAGTTAAACATTTCAGAATAAACCGAAACTTTCTAGCACTTATCTAAGAGAAAATAGATATGAACAATAATAAATTGTTTAAACAACTATTTTCATTAACTTTCAATAATTATTACCTCACTAAGTGAAAAGTAGGCAACTATTTGGCATTAATATAGATGAAGATAGTTATTAACAATAATAATTAGATTAAAAAATTATTTTTGCTCAACTTAAATAATTATTAAGTCACTCCGTGTGAAAAATAGACAAACAGTTAAAAATTTAAGAAAAAACCGCAACTATCTAGTGTTAATATAGAAGAAGATAGCTATAGACAGTGATAATTGGTTTAAATAATTATTTTTGCTATATTAAATTAAATATTAACTCACTCCAAGTGAAAAGTGAACAAAAAGTTGAAAATTTCAGAAAAAACCGCAATTTCTAGCATTATTCAAAGATAATATTATTAAAAATAATAATAAATTGTTCAAAAAATCATGTTTGTTAACATTAATGAACTATTTATTATGTACCTCTCTCTAATTGAAAATTGGACAATATGTGAAAAATTTTCGAAAAAACTGCGACTTTCTATCTCCATTCTAAGAGAAAATTGCTAAAAACAATAATAAATTTTTTAAGCAATTTACGTAAACATCTAATTATTAGTATAAAGTAGTGTTTTATGTATTAGAAAAAACTTGCATTAAAAAACCGCAAAAAAAAAATTAGCGCCAAAAACTCGCAAAACCCATTTTTTCATTTATGGGATTTTTTAGGACCCTATAAAACAAACTTATTGGGGTAATATTTGAAAAGTAATATTTTATTCGTATTGTATGGCTAATTGTGAAAAGAAATGTTGAGTTTCAATTCGATTCAGCTAATATTGAGGATTCTGAAGAAAATGTACAAAAACGTCTTTTTTCTTTATAGGAAATACGTGTTAAACTTCATGAGGCTTTTGCGCCACCTCTAAATATCATTTTTAAAAAATGGATTTCTTTTTGTGTGGATTCGAACCAATTTCCGGGCGTTATTCATGAAAATTAAAAAAAACATTCCAATGCATTTTTGGACAACCCTAGTGGACACACATGAAAAACTAAGTATATTTTCCCTACTTTTTGTTTGGACCTCGAACCTTGTTTAAGCTCGCGTTCTCAAGTAAATCCGAATTTTCAGCCAATTCATCGCTCCTTTTGGCCTCCTTGCTTTTGACAATTATATTATATAAAATATCTTAATAATTCAGTAAAATACTGTGGAGACTTACAATTACAATGAGACCAAGGATTTGAAAAATGTTAATTATTTCCAGAGTTATTCCACTTTTTCTAAAATATCTCAATTTGACGATTTTTTGCAATACCATTTTAAAAAATTGACATTTTTCCTTCAACAATTTTCATGTTAATAAAAAAATTAAGGCACTTTAGCAACGCAGTTACGAAAACAGACGTGTAGATATTTTCCACCGGTATTGTACAAGCATTTTTCTAGAAATTATAATGCTTTGAAATTGTTTTGAGTTCAAATTTTGAATAGAATTTTTTTAAAAGTTGTCCTGGAAATTTTTCGATAGTTGACCTGGACATGTCCTGGAATTTTGAAATCCGACTTCTGTAACAAACCCTGCATTTGAAGTCGATTGATCAAT
>CAKNYM010052834.1:96779-134678 GCA_932195095.1 Andricus curvator
ATATATATATATACACATTATATATACATGAATATACATAAATATATATATTCTTTTAATGTCTAATTATACAAAAAGGCTTGGTTGTTATGAGCTCTCAAACTAAAAATTGTTCAGTTTTGACAATTTTAAATCTCTTATAATTTAAATTTTCAATCCTGGACCTTATAAACCCAATCAATTACGAATGATTACATTTTTATCGCTTTTTTCATATATTTTAGCGACCACCCTGTGCAACGCTTTCTATTTTTATAAAATTTTCAATATTATAATATTTAAAGGAGATCGAATTTGAAAGTTTGTGTATTTTTTAATATTTTCATGCTATAAGTTATTCTAAAATAATTCCAATTAAAAAAGCCTTATTTAGAGAAATTTTTAATTTTCTTGATATTTTTTATTTGGAAATATACCTACTAGAAAAAAAGAACGAAATTAAAAATACTGAGGTTTTCAAATTCGAAAGATATTAAAACTTGAATTTTAGGTAATTAAAAAAAAACAGATTTTCTACTCAATATATTAAAATAAAAAATTCGACAAAACTGGCAAAAATGATACATATATCTAAAAAATGTGGTGTAACGATATATATCGAAAATCTTGAAATTATTTTTGTTGAAAACCTGATTGGCTTTTCATTACTTGATGTTGTTTATTAAAAATTTTTTTAATTAAATCTGGAAATAATCCCTTTTGATAAGAAGAATCATAGAAAACCTTATGCGAATTGAGAAAAATGTGTACTTTTGAAATTTCTTGGGCGGTTAAATTAAAACTTTCAAATCATCTAATAAATTATTGAAAATATTATACATGTTTTATGTTAGTTATTTCCGCTAGATATTTGTATGTTTAAACAATAATTTGAATATAAAATCATAAAGTTTGAAGAAGACTTTAGATTTCTAAAATTTTAAAGTTGTATTCGTTTTTTCAGGAAAAATTAGTATTATTCAACAAAAATGATCATCAAGATTTCCAATTATCAACGATTTCAGTTTATGTTAGCGTTTTATACCAAACATTGGTAGTTTAAAAGAAAAATCATTATAGTTCGACCAAGATTTTACATTTTTGAACAGTTTCAGTTTATATTAACGTTTTTCACAGCCAGTCGGTTATTTTAAACAAAAATCGATTTCGAAGAATATTTACAATTCTGAACAATTTTTTGTTATGTTATGTTATAGTTTTTTTTCGGAAATTATTGTTATTTTTAATAAAGAATTATTAGATTTCAAAGAATATTTAGAATTTTTCAACAAATTTAGTTTTTGATGCTCTTTTCTATAAACTAAAGAAACACATATATATTTTTAAGTTTAAAAGAAAGATTTTTTTCTATTTTTTACGGATCCTGTGTAAACGGATTTTTAAGGATCTTGTGTAAAAATGGCTCATTTTTCAGAATCCGTACAAAATGAAAAATAAATTTGTTTGAAACTTGAAAATATGTTCGTGTTTCCTTAATTTATTGAAAAGAGCATTCAAAAATAAAAATAAACGTACAACTTTTTTTTGCAACTTTAGGTACAAATCAAGAAAATTGAATTTTCGTCATTTTTTGAAATATTATATTTCGACGAAAAAATGTGATTCTTACTTTTTTTTCGTCCATCAACTTTACCGCCCCAAAAAAATGAAAAAATTGCATGAGACAAAAAAAGAATAATCGCGTATGTAGCGTACGTGTTTGTTTTCTGGTTATCTAAGTTAATATAAAAAAAGTAAATGACGATTCTTCAAAAACTTGGCAAGTTACGAATTTTGGTAAGATTACGATATCTGTGGCGACAAATTTTTAATGCGGATTTATGTAAGTTTTTGCGAGAAACACGAATCTGAAAAAGTGAAATCGATATCTCGAATAGTTTTTGAGATATCGATTTTTTTTTACTTTTTTCAATTCCGTGACAGGGGTACCTTCCTGCCCGCGTGAGGCGTTGAAAAAGGGGTAAGGGTGAGACCTGCAATATTTGATTATTTAATTTAACAGAAAAAATCGATATCTCGAAAACTATTCGTGATATTGATTTTAAGAATTCAGATTCTTCTCTCTAGCAAAAAATCCTATGGGAATACATATGAAGAAATAAGGTCAATAAAAAACAAAAGTTAATCATTTTAACATGAAAAATTGATATCTCGAAAACTATTCCGAGATATTGATTTAAAAATTTCAGATCCGTGTTTCTCGCAGAAAATCCCATCGAAATCCATGTTCAGAAATTATTTTAATCAAAAACAAAAGTTAATAATTTTAACATAAAAAATCGATATATCGAAAAATATTCGAGATATCGATTTAAAACTTTCATATTCGTGTTTCTTGCAAAAAATCCTATAGGAATCAACATTAAAACTTTCTTTTCACGGATATCGTAATCTCCCCCGAATTTTATGGAAGTTTTATACACCCTAGCCTTTTTTAACTAAATTTTTTTTATTGTTTAACCACCTTATTATCATAGATCTGATTCCCTTAAGGATCCTGGATAAAGAAATATTGGAGACGTTTTATTTAAACGGAGCCTTTTATTTATTGGGCTGAATCTCAAGTTTCATTCTATAATAATTAAAGATGTATTTAAAAATATATAAGCATCGATGTACATTGGTTACGGAAAAATAGTTTTACTACTTCAGAAAATTGTATTATTATAATTTACAAAAATAATTTACAAAAGTTTTTTTTCAAACATTCGGTGTATAAGTATAAAAAATAGTTTTTAGATCGCGTAGAAAAATTCTCAATTTTGTGGCAAAATGAATGCATTTAAGACATAAGTGTTACTTCAACTGATTAATCTGTACAGTATTTATTTCTACCTCGAAAACGTAGAAATTGATGTATATACATATATTTTGCTTCACGATGTAAAAATGGAAGGATATTTCTAAAATCAGGCTAAGCTTTGATTTTCATATTCAGTAAACTATATCTGAATTTCTAGAAATCCAGAGTTAATGAAGTAATTATGATGAATCACAAAAGACTAATTACTAAAAAATAAAACTAACAACTAAAAATAGTTAAAAACGGTCTCTTAAAGTATCTAAAGTATTTTACTAAAGTGAATTATTCTATCAAGGAAAGCTAATATGAGAGACTGAGATAGAAGTAATTCGTTTTAGAAAAGAGGAAAAGCAATTTTTTCCACACTGGATTTTTTTCGACTAATTTGCTTTCCTTAATGTTAAATATGGCCGCGTGAAGGCTTGAAGCCTGTTTAAAGTAGATTGAGAGATTATAATCTACAGATAGCCTAGTTTTATAAAATATCTATGTACAAAATTTACAATTCGATCATTCGTACTAATACTGGTGAACACGTGTTTCTTATACAACACGCTATATCAGAGAGTCAATATTTGCGTTGAATTAGCCAAAGTCTTAAGAAATAATTTTCACTCTTCGAGGTGTCGCAAAAATTCAGAAATAATTTAATTCGAAAAACTGTTCGATTTTTCATTAGATTAGATTTTGATGAATTTTGGGATCTTTTTGATTTTAAATTATTTCCTTTCTTTTACGTACTTTGGCTAATGAGATTCTTAATTTGGAATCGAGGGGCGAGTGTTCCTTGAGACTTTGAGATCACTGCACATTTTTTCTACTGACCGGGACGAATATATAATTATTTATATTTCGTCAACAATTGTCAACAAAAGAGGCAGTTGACCCGCTCGCTATTTCTGCATAGTCACGTTTACTTGTTGAACATAATTTGCTGGAGAAATCTGCTTCTCTTTTCCTGTAAATAAGTTAATTAATTATTGAATCATGGATTTGCAAAATTTAATTTTTCTTTTAGGTCAGCAAGTCACTTTCTACACTTTTGGTTACTTTTTCTACAATTATTGTGCACTTTTGCAAATAATAGTTTCACATTTATGAATTTGGCAGGTTCTCACTTTAAGTATCAGAATCTCTCAGCGAAGAAATATATTATTTATTAGATGAAAGTAGGTGACACGTGTTTTTTCGGTTTGAGAAAAAAAATGTCCACAAAGTTACGTGTATTTGCATTTTTCACGTCTGTTAAAAAAAGCACGAATTCTTTCTTTAAAATTTTATAGTTTCTTATATAATTAAGATGTTCCTATTTTCTTTTCTGATTCTGGCGACGATTTGGTTAAAAATATGAAAAATCGATTTTCCCAAAAATCCCACACTTATATTTCTTGACAATTTTTGGTTTAAATTTGATTTTCTTTAAGAAAGAAATTCTGTAAGTTTTACACAGGTTTCTTCGTATTTTTCTCGGAAACACGAAACAAAAAAATTTCTAGATTAAAGTTTGGACATCTAGAACATTTCTAAAAAAAATACCTGTTGCTCTTTTGTGATATCTTGTATCGTTTACGATCACGAAACAAAATGCCAAAAATATATTTTTAGGAAAAAATATTCTCTCGACCAGAAAAATAATTTAACCCGCATAAAGCTGATATGCTTTACTTTACTTGGGGTCACTGTGACATCACGGGTTTTCCGATTTTTATTCCGATTGTCTACCATTTTTTTCAAGTATTTTTTTCGAATTGTTAAATTATCACTGAGGTTTTGAAAATATTTTTTTCATATTTTGTATTGTTTCAACATCAATCATGATTTTGTTTCGGCCAAAAATATCTGGAGGTGTATTTGGAGGTGTGTCCTTTAAGGGCTAGAAACGATTAAACAAAATAACAAAGGGAACATCTTGTCATGCTTTCAAAATTCAAACAAAAAAATAAAGAAGATTTTTTAATCATATTCTTCTCTTCCCGCAAGTCTCCAATTTTTTGGGACTGAGGTCTAGAATTTTGTTTAATTGTCCTGGAAAAGGCCTGGAATGTTGAAATCAACATTTTATAGCAGCTGGTACAAGAAATAGAATAACAAAGTTCTATAATAAACTTCGTCTGATAATTTGAGTTTAGAATTTAAAAAAAACTCACAGGATGAAGAAGACGAAGTTCAACAAAAAACTGGCAAAGAATATAAGTGTGTGTTTTTTGTAAAAATCGTCTTCTTATATTTTCAAACAAATTATCGTCACTTTGTCAATTTTAAACTTTTTTACATTTTACGACGGATTTCGAAAGAGGATGGTAAAATTCACCAGGAGCCGAAAAGAAAATCGGAACATCTAAAGTAGATCAAAAACTTTATGATAAAAAAAAAAAGAATTAGTGTTTTTTTTTAATAAACGTTAAAATCTAAATACTTGTAACTTTGTGGAAATTTTTTTATCTCAATGTGTAGAACCTGCCTGATTTTAAATGGATTATTATAAATTTATAATTGAATTATAATTAAAATAATTTGTACTTTACTATTTTTATCAGTAACATACCCTCTTCCTGGGAGTTCCATGATATCCACAACCAGGCTATTAACGTACAAGCGATCATTGCACCAGAAAAAGCAAAGAGAACGTGGTTGTAAGACATCCATATCGTAAGCCCAGGATAATTCAACTCGTCTTATTTTTCCAATTTCTCCAGTGGAACCTCCAGGATGTGCGACGACCATTCGAGTTGTGGTTCCGTGTTCTAGTTTCATGTAACCACTGGAACAGATCATTAAGATAATTATATGTGTTGGGCTTGATATCTGATAATAAAATTTGAACCATTATTTTAATTCTTATTGAGTTATTGAAGACATTTCTATGATCAAGGTGTCTAAACAACGAATGAGTTTTGATTCCTGGTGAATTGTGAATTTTTCGGGTCATTTTAAAAGAGTTCAAAAGATTTTAATAATTTCAAACGAATTTTAAAGATTTCCAGAGATTTCTAAATGTTCAAAAAGATTTCTGATTTGGAACAGAGAATTTCGGAAAAATATTATAATTCTGATTTGGATCATCAGATAATTTTTGGCCATAAGAATGATAATTCTGATTGGCAACAGACAATTTTCTAGAAGAATTATAATTCTGAACTTGAAATAGGATTATTTTTGAAAGTCCTTCCTTCTAAAACAGAATTTAAATTATTTTCCAAAATTCTTTACGGAAATCCCCTGTTCCAAAATGAAAGTCGATACGGAAATTCCCTGTTCCAAGTGGCAATAACATTTGGGTAATTCCAAAGAGGTTTTTAAATTCCAGACAAAATTCTCATAATGGTAGGTGCCGAAAAACCCCTTAAAACGAAGTATTAGATTTTCCGAATCAGAACTTTACGTCAACATTTTTTTTAAATTTTATTTTCTCGTTAATTTTACTTTTATTTTCAAATCTGCATAAAAAGGCATTCAAAACCGATTTTAAAGTTTAATGGCTGAATTTATTCGTTTCAGAGAGTAGTTTAGGTAAAATATTTTATTCCACACTCGACCGAAATCCTTTGCCCCTGAAAATAGGGGCGAAAGTCACATATATTTCCTGTAAACCACATTTGCGGGGCGAAAGTAAAATTTGCGATGCGAAAGTAAAATTAGCGGGGCGAAAGTAAAATTTGCAAATGCGGTTTACGGGAAACATACTTTCGCCCTTATTTTCAGGGCCAAAAGGTGGTCACGGTCGAGAGTGGAATAAAATACTATATGCAATACGGGACGAAAGTAGATTTTTCCCACGGGAAAAATCTGCTCCTTTCGCCCCTTGTGACATAATGTACTATACCATACACGTTTGCCAAAAACTAAAAAAATAAGGCCATATTCAGTGCTGTATATAAATTCACTAAATTTCACCAAACTTAAACGAGCTGCCGATTTCTCATTTTCAAGTTCAGCGATCTTGCTTTTGTATGAAGTTATAAGGTGTAGTATACTAAATAAAAGTAAAATTTACCAACAAATTTTTTTAAAAAATTGACATTTTAAAAAAACCTTTGGAATGACCGATTTATTTCAAAAAGTTCCCTGTTCCAAGTCAGAATCGTATTTATTTACAACATTTTATATTCTAATTCAGAAATATAGTAATTCCCTTTTTCTAAAATCTGGAAGAGGAATGTTTGAAATCCTGGAACACTTTTATTTGGAAAAAAATTGTTAAATTTAAACAAATTCTGATTTGGAACAAGCAATTTTCAAAATCTGACGAATTTATAAACTTTTTATAAATTCCCTTTTTCTGAAATTTTCCATTTCAAAAAATCCCTGTTCCAAAGTCAAAATTATAACTCTTTACGGGAATGATTTTTTATATTCCATTTATTTATTTCCCGTTCATACTCAGAATTATAATTCTTTTAGAAAATACCCTATACCAAGTCACAGTTAAATTAATTTTTTTAAATTCCCTTTTCCAAGACAGAATTCTATTTATTTACAAAATTTTCTATTATAATTTTAAGAAATATAGTAACTCCCTAATGTGCAAGAGGAAAGCTTTAAATCGTGATGAATTCTGACTTGGAATATGGATTTTTTTTTAAATTCCCGTTTCAGCTTCAAAATTCCCTGCTCCAAGTCTAATTATAATTCCTTACGGAAACTCCCTGTCTTAAAGTAAAAAATTATAATTCTTCAAGAAATTTTCTGTTCTAAAGTGAACCTAAAATGAAAATTATAATTCTTCACAGAAATCCTTAGTTCTAACTGAAAATTATAATTCTTTTAGAAAATGTCTTGTCCTAAAGTCAAAATTCTAATTCTTTGCTGACATTGTCTCTCTCAAAGTCAAAATTATAATTCTTTATTAATATTCTCTGTCCCAAAGTAAAAATGATAATTCTTCACGGAAATCTCCTGTCTCAAACTCAAAATTATATTTCATTACTGAAATTATATGTCCCAACTTAGAATTATAATTCTTCATGAAAATTCCTTGTTTCAATTCAAGATAATTATAATTCTTTACGTGAATGCTTTTTAAATATTTTTTTTATTTATACCCTGTCACAAATCAGGATTATAAATCTTTTAGAAAATTCCCTGTCTCAAAGTCGAAATTATATTGCGTTACTGAAATATGCTGTTCCAACTCAGAATTATAATTCTTTTAGAAAATTCTCTATTTCTAGTAAAAATTATAATTTTTTTCACAAATTCACTGTTCCAAAACAGAATCAGACTAATAGATTCCTGGTCATTGTCCGGTTTTTCCCCGGTGAACAAAAATCCCGGTTATTTCCCGATTTCCCTGTCAGGTAGACACTCTGAATTACTAGATTATTACTAGATTACTAGATTACTAGTACATATATTATTTTCAACATAAATTATCTACTAGATTTTCTGATGAAATTGACGAAAAGATGTTCAATTTTTCATTGGACTTAATTTTTTGAATGACCAAAAACTTAAAAAAAAATGGTAAAAAGGTTCAAATAGAAGCGGTTATTTAAAAGAGTTCAGAACCAATTTTGTTCAAAAATGCAGTTCCAGTTTTTTTAATATACTAGAAAATAAAGTTCCAAGTTCCTTTTTCAAAAATTCTAGAAAAATTCTCTTGCATTGTTTTGATTTGAACTGATCTTGATGAATAACTGAAATTGGAAATTTTGAAACTAAAATTTCGATTTCAAACAGATTACAACGTGAAACAAATCAAATAAAAAATACCCTTATTATAGACTTATTGTAACTGAATTATATTTAAAACATGAATTTAAATTATGAAAGTATGAGGCTTGTATTTAAAATATTAAGAACATATTTGATTATAACATTTTTCTTAAAATAAAACAAAATTAACAAAAATTGTTACCTGGGCGTGAGATCTATATTACGAATGATCCCATTCTCAGCGTGAAACGTAACTTTTATGAAACCTTGCACCCAACTCTCAGCAGTAGGAGGTCTAGCAAGATTGATCGTTATCCTATAATGCCTTCCTAAAAAAAATTAATATCCGCTGATATATTATATTTTTTTTCATATTTTAGATCTAAATAAAGAAATATGTATGCTTTAAAAACTTTTTATGAATAGTAAGACACACATTATTAGAAGAAACCGAAAATTTTCGAATGTACGTGCTGTTCCGCTATAAGTCTAAACTCTCATATTTATTTTCAATATTATTTAAAATTCTTTTCTGATCAGAATTATTCCTCTGATCAAAATAATATGATTTATTTAAATAACATCGATATTTAAATTTGATTTAAATTTTGGAAGTATCTACACGTACCGAAAAAATTTGGATATTTGTACTGAAATAGCGTGCAAATAGCCCGTTTCCAGCTCTATTTGTACCGAAAAATTTCGGCTATTTTTACCGAAATTTCGGTACCCGTTGCCACGGTCTTAATTTTTATTTACGTCAGAAATATCAGGATTTGCGAGTGTCATTCGATTTTAATGAAATTTGTTCAAATTATAGTGCCATAAAAGAAACATGTGGCTGTCAAAGATTCGAAAATTACGCCATTTTCAATTTTGGCATTGATTTTTTTTTAAATGATCGATAATGATATCTTGGGGTCAAGAAGAATCTCCATTATTGTTGTATTGTTTAACAAATCCTTATTCATTTTTGGGACAAAAGTACTAGAAAAGTTCTATTTTATTTGTTTCAAAATTTTTATAAGTGCTTTCTGTTACAAAAAGGTCCTGCCTAAATATAATACCTATAATGTATCAAAAAAGTTCTGTTTCAGCAGGAATCTTTAAGAACAAAGTACAATAAATATCCCACTTAATTCTTCTTAAAATTTTTACAAGTCCTAATACATTTTTAAGACAAAAGTACTAGAAAAGACTTACTGTTTCAAAATTTTTTTGGCACATAAGTCCCATGAGTACATGTAAAAAGAATAGAAATAAATAAATTCTTCTAGTAGTACTTTTATATCAACAACATTTTTTTTACAATAGAACTATTCTTGAACTTTTTTGAGACAGGAATTTGAAATTGCACAACTTTCGAGAAAAATGAAGTGGGACTTTTCTAGTATTTTTGTTTCAAAAACATTTTTCATCTGCAGAACGTATTTTGAATGGTAATTTAGTCCTATTTCAATACAATCTTTTAGGTTTTGTGAAAATTGAAGAAAACAAAAAAAAATAAAACAGAACTTTTCGGGCACTTTTGTCCCAAAAAAAATTTCAAATTATAGAACGGTGTTTGAAATTTGTTGGAAAATAAATTTATACTTGTAAAACATTCAAAGAAAAAGAAAAAAAAATTAGGTTGGACTTTTTTAGTATTTTTGTCCTAACAAAGTTCTTCATCAACAAGATGTATTTTAAACTTTTTTTATTGATATTATTAATATATATTAATAATATAGATCTTATTTAGTACTTTGATTTCTATTTGAACTTGTGAATAATTTTAAGAAAAGTTGTTGTTTTTAATTTTAGTACTGATTTGTGTCATTGGACAGTATAGTCAGAAGTATCAGGATCTGCAAGTATTCGATAGATTGTAATGAAACTTGGTAAAATTATAGTGTTATACAAGAAACATTTGGTGCTCAACATTTTTACAAATTTTTAAAATTATGGGAGTTACGCCATGTTGACTTTTGGCATCATCTTTTTGGAATTATCGATATTTCTGAAACTGTGAAACAAATTTTAATAAAACTTCAATCGATTGTAGACAAAAGTATACGCTTTAAGAGACATTTTTTACCTTCAAATTTTGACAAAAAAACTCAACATTTTTTTTGAATTTAATTAGACGTAAATATTGCACCTTTTTATTTTATTTTAGTTAGAATATACGAATTCCTTATAATATTAGCTTTAAATAAAATTGAAAAACGGGCATAAATCAATGTAATAACTGACTAAAAATAATCACCAAGTTTCAATAAAATTCGTTCCACCATTTCAGAAATATCGATAATTAAAAAAAAAATGTGATGCCTAAATTGAACGTGGCAAAAGTCCTGTAATTTTTAAAATTGTTGAAAATCCTTTGGTAGCCAAATGTCTCTTATATAACACTCTTATATAAATTTACAAAGATTAATTAAACTCGAACGACCACTTGCAGACACTGATATTTCTGACGCATACTGGCCCTCAAACCTTTTATATAAGTGAGATTATCTTTAGACTCATAATACGATCCCAATGGGATTTTTGTTACTCAGGAAATTTTGCAGAGATAATTCATACGAGGTCTATCCGGAAAGTATCCAACATTGTGGTGTGCCAGGAGTAAGAGATAATTCTGATCAATAGTGATGATATCTCCATCAAAGTACTTCCCGTTTGAAGCCACAATCTTCTTCCAGCAATCCTTCCACTTTTGGAAGCACTCCTTCAAGTCACCTTTCGAAATAGGTAACAGCTGCTGCGTTGCAGTCTGTTTTATTCCCTCTACGTCATGATATCGTTTTCCTTCTATAGAGGATACTTCAATTCGGGAAACAGCTAGAAAGTGGTGAAGGCCCCAGTCGCCACTTTTCCATAAATGAGGCCATTTCTTTCTTACTGCGTCACATAATGCACAACACCTTCCTGGTTGAAAAACACAGAGGGCGTTGCCTTAATGTTGATCCGACTCCATCGTGCTTTCTTTGCTCTCGGGGATACAGGTGTCTTCACTGCGAATATCAGGCCTTCGCCTCAGGATCATATTCATACCCATGACTCATTCCCAGTAATGACCTTTTCGAACATTTTCGGGTTGTTTCTGAATTGATTCCAAATTGTCCTGGGCCATTTTAAGGCTTTTTTGGCCGTTGTGGGCCTGCCAGAGCGAAAGTCACTGTCCACTGTAGTACGACCGCTTTTAAATCGCCTATACCACTCTTTAATTTGAGTATCACTCATAGACTCATCACCCCCGTGCGGGGTTGCTGGTAGCCCATCGGGCGCCTCCCCAGGTTGCGGATAGGGGAACGCCTCCCAGATGTGGGTGGTACCGGGGAAATCAAATACCCGGGGTGGACCTAAAAACAGCTAGGGGAAGGAACCCCGAACAAGAAACCAGTCATGAGTGAGTACGACAAAAACACACTACCCCAAGGGAGTAGAAATCTCCCCGTCGGTTCCTATCGGGTGCAAGCCCCGGTGGCCGGTGCCGGTTCCATGGAATTTGGGGGGAAACAATCATACTTGGACGGGAGCGTTTGCGAGGAGTTAGGAGGTCCGTTGGACGTCACGGAGGAGCCCAGTTACATAGAGAAACTGAAGGAGTTGTCAGGTGCGAAGAGGACTAAGTCCGACTTTCACACCAAGTACCATGAAACCAAGGAGGAGCCGATGTGTCTCCAAGAGATCATCAGGTCTTCTGCGGGAAAAAGAGGAAGATGTGGCTCGAAATCCGCGACGGTGTCGGTAATGCGAAAGACCATGTTGCACGTCTCCACCGCAACGTGGAGGCGCTCGAGACGTATTTCGACTGTCACGCCGGCTATATGAAGGAGAGGGTAGGCCACAGAGTCACCGAAGTAAAAAAGAAGGCAGAGCGCAAATGTGTAGCCAGTAGGGGAATTCAGGCGGAAAAAGATGCCGTGGAAATTCCCTCAACCCAATATGGGAAGAGAGCGAGGGAGCCCACCCTGAGCCTCGTAGAGGCGAGCACCACTAGGCCAAGAAAGAAGAAGTCGAGGACCCATGGTGTAGCAGCGACCTCGGCACCCAAGAAGGAAGAGGGAGTGGTACCGACACGAAGCGGTTTTAATCAATCCGGCTGAGGGCTCGAGCTACGTAGAGGTTCTCAAGGACCTCAAGCGAAAGGTAAGACCTGACGCCCTTGGCGCAACGATCAAGGGTGTCAGGAAAACCAGGAGTGGAGAAGTCCTTGTAAAAGTAGGGCCCGCAGAGGATGGCAGGTCCAAGCTTTCCGCTGCGATCAAAAAGGTTGTGGGTGAAGGTGGCAGTGTGATGGAGCTTGTCCCTCGCACGGAGGTTGAGGTCTTCGACATCGACACCACAAAAGATGCGAAGGAGGTTGAGGCTGCCGTCAGAAGTCATTTTAGCGAGCATCCGGCAGGCGAGATCAGGGTCAGTCTCACAAAGAAGGCCTTCAGAGGAACTCTGAAGGCTTTTGTGGAACTGACTGAAGAAACAGCGTCGAAATTGGTACGTGCAGGACACCTGAAGGTGGGATGGATGTCCTGTCGCGTACGTCAGAAGATGGAGACCATCAGATGCTACCGCTGCCTCGGCTGCGACCATATGGCAGCGATTTGCAAAGGTCCTGGTTGGACGAGAGGATGCTGGAGGTGCGGTAAGGAGGGACACAGGTCTGCCGAGTGTGTAAACACTCTCAAGTGCTACCTCTGCGCCGCAAAAGAAGGAAAGCCCCGGACTGGCCATCTTCCGGGGACGATGAGATGTGCGTCATTCAGAGAGGCAGCCCCGCTGAGGAAGCCTGCCAGATGGCAGCCCAATCAGCTGCACTCAATCAAGATGTCGAAGGTCGACGAGCCCGATGTGCGATTCTACCGCGCTGCTGAGGACGATGCGTGCATCTTGGTTGGTATATGGTTAAGAAGAAGAAGAAGAAGAAGCAGCCTTTCCGAGGCAAGAAAACGGCACCCCCTGAAGTAATGCTAAAGCGGTTTCCGGGGGGACGTCTGCCAAGAAGAAAAGGGTGGTGGTTTTTAGTGGGTCCCTTGGTGGCATTATTATAATGACAAATTTGATTTTGTATAATGTATAATTATACCTTCACGGTGTGTTCTTGAACATTTTCCACCAGCCCTCGCCAACAAAAAATAGACTCATCACCATACACTTTCCGAATGATAACGATGGTTTCCGAATGTGAATGGCCAAGTTATTGACCAAATTTAATGCACACTCTTTGCTCGGTGCGTTCCGTCATCCTGAAATGCGACTCGTACGTGGTTAGACGTTTACGCAACTGCGTACACTATCCGAATAAAGGTTCGCTGGTCTATGTAACTTGGTAGGAGACCTCTTAGAGACCTCCCGTAAATGGCAAATACCAGTTTTTGACAATAGCAAAACTAGGTGCAAAGTTAGATCACAAGGGCTGATACTTTCCGAATAGACCTACTAGAGAAAAATGAATTAGGAAAACACGATAAGTGTTTCGTTCATAATTCTCTTGATAAACGTATCTTAGGTACAAATTTCAAAAGCTTTATTATTTTCAGAAATATATGTCCATAGGATCTTTAGAGGAACATATGAACGAACAAGAAAAAAAGTAATCAATCGATTATGAAGGGACTTGGGATGTAAATAGTATTTAAAGATTCTTTAAAAAATGTGTATATTTTTCTAAATGTATTAGCAAGATAAAAAAGTACTCACTGCAAAAAGGATCATCTTTTCCGGTACTGAAGAAGAACTTCGAACCCAGTAACGAGGACACGTCTTGACCCATTGCCTCTCTCTTGACCAAAGCCGGACTCGTATCAGCATGGTATCCCATGACTCCACAACTCAGGCTATTGTTGCTCTTGCATGAAAAACACTCTCCCCTAAGAAAACTCGCATAACTGCCGCATTCATGAGCCACATATTGACACTTGGCGTTGATGCTCTCGATGAAGAGTTTGATCGCCCGAACATGGTTGCAGGCCACCAAAACACGAGATGCTTCCTCCAGTCCTTCACGAATCAAGGTCAGAGGCAATGAAGGGGTTGTTTCACTGAGATCTGTGCATCCGGGCTGTTCCTTTCCGTTGTTGGGATAGAAGTCCAAATGACCGCACGGTTGGCTCATCCCGTATCCTGGAAATCCTTACAGCGGCTATAGTTACCTTACGTTCCACTCACAATACCCAGTGTAATTTGATTCCTCTAATTAGCTGACTAATATAGAAGTTCCAAATTGAATATGCGTCGATGCTTCAATACTCAGTTGGAAAAATCATGATACTTATCATATGGGGCCGTTCCACAACTACGTCACATTGACGGGGGGGGGGGGGGGTAACGTAGAATGTGGCATCACACATGGAAAATATAAATGTGAATACAAATTTTTCGAAATGATTGGAAAAATG
Source organism: Andricus curvator (assembly GCA_932195095.1). NCBI lineage: Eukaryota > Metazoa > Arthropoda > Insecta > Hymenoptera > Cynipidae > Andricus > Andricus curvator. The sequence goes on from CAKNYM010052834.1 coordinate 111,621, forward strand.
AAGATTAGTGATTTTATTTTGCAAGTAAAGCATCTAAATACAGTCTTCATACGTTTTCTCCTATTTCCCACTATTCGTCTTTTTTAAAGAATTCCTCTTTTTTCCCCTGGTTTCAAGAAGCTTTCCTCTTTTCTTGATTCTTTTCAATTAAAAAGTCTACTATTATATTTTTTGTTCAGAATTCATCTCTTTTGGTTAAAAATTGTACTATTTGTTTGAAAATTTAAAGGTTTTGTTGAAAATTCTTTTTTTAGCTAAAAAATCATTTTCTTGACTGAAAATTTAACGCTAGGGGGATTCCATGAACCATGAGGTCCATTTTCTGGGGTTATGCTTTGGAGGAATAATGAAACTACTATATAAACAGTTGAAGGAAAGTAAAAGTACAGAGTTTGCCAGCATGAGAAACAGCAAAGGTGAAATGCTATATGATATAGACGGGATAGTAGACGCTTTAAAATACTCTTTTAAAGAACTATTAGGAGGTGAAGATATAGGACAACAAAACTGCGATATAGAACATAATGCATTAGAAAACCCAATTGAAAAAGTCTGTGTCACTGAGGTCAGAGACATAATAAAGAACTTGAAAAACGGTAAGGCTGCTGGTGCAGACAGTATTAGTGCTGAAATGCTTAAATACGGTGGCGAGTACATGCCTCACAGGTTGTGCGAATTGATAAATTTGTGTATCGAGACAGGAAAAGTCCCAGACGATTGGAGAAAAACGATTATCGTACCAATATACAAAAGAAAGGGAGACAAAAGCAACTGCAGTAATTACAGAGGTATCAGCCTACTAAGTACCGTAAGTAAAATATACTCAAAAATACTTATTCGTCGGGTAATGGAAATCACAGAAGAAAAAATATGGGAAGTCCAAAGTGGATTTATGCCAGGAAGATCATGTACAGATCAGATATTTAGCCTAAGACAGATCACAGAAAAAAGCTTGAGAGTAGGAAAGAAAGTTTTCTGTGCATTTATTGACCTAGAAAAAGCATTTGACACGGTAAATAGAAGTAAACTTTGGGAAGTTCTTAAAGAATACGGAGTAAATGGAGGGCTCCTGCAAGCAATAAAAACAATATATACAGGTAGTAAAGCGAGCGTAAGGGTAAACGGGAAACTGAGTGACTGGTTCGATATTACGCAAGGCGTGAAACAAGGATGCGTTATGTCCTCGTGGCTATTTATCATATTCATGGATAAGTGTCTAAGAACTGCACTCTTCGACGAAGAAGGTGTAGATCTCCAAACAGTTAAGGTACGTGGGTTAGCTTTCGCAGATGACAAGATTGTTATGGCAGAATCAGTCGAGGACTTGCAAAGAATGTTGAATAAACTTCATACAAGCATGAAGGACATGGGACTCAAACTTAACGTAAATAAAACAAAAATCATGGTGTTTGAGGGAAAGAGTGAGAAAACAATGTGCAACATTGTCCTAAATGATGAGAGATTAGAACAAGTTGACAAGTACGTATACCTAGGTAGTCTATTCACTAGCGACGGAAAAATAGATGGGGAGTTAGATAGGCGCATAAATAAGGGTAAACAGGTTATCGGTAGAGCAGGGTCCATCCTAACAAATAAAAACATATCAAAAAAAGCTAAAATGGCCATACATAATTCTATATTCGTACCGACTGTACTATACGGTAGCGAGACATGGACCTGTCAAGAAAAGGACAGGAGTAAAATTAACGCGATCGGCATGAAACCTCTGCGCATAATATGCGGGAAAACACTGATGGATAAAGTCCGAAACGAGACAATCCTCAAAGAATGTGGTGCAAAAGAGACAATAGTTGACACATGGGAAAGAAATCAGTTAAGATGGTTCGGTCATCTTGAAAGAATGAAAGATGAGCGACTGACCAAACAAGTGTACAAAGGTAAAGTGAATGGCAGAATGCCTAGAGGTAGACCGCCGAAAGAATGGTTAGAATCTGTAAATGAGACATTAATCCGTAGAGACATAAGAAGCCATAGAAACACAAGAGCTTGCATGAAAAAATGCATGGACGTGAAGGAAGCTAGAGTTGTATGCCAGGACAGAAAAGTGTGGCGACAAATAGTTTGTAAACAGAGTGACAATAGAATGAATGAAGCCTGAAACAAAGACCTTGGATTCTAATGGGCCCAAGTGGGGAACCATACATAACAATTTTGTGAGGCTCTTCACTTGGGGTGATCGCTAGAGAGATTGATCAGCAACCTGGGTCGGAGCAGTGTTGCCGAATAAACGTGTCATTTGAATAAATGACACGAGAATTCCAGATCAATCTAAAACATATATACCTAACACCTATATACCTATATACTTTACACCTATATACCTATCTAACTTATACCTATATACTCTATACCAATACACCCATATACCCAATACTATTTTCCAACCGAGCAAGTCACGCCTACCCCGAAAGGGAAATGGCTTAATGGTATAATAATGCCCCCCCATGTGGTCCATTTTTCCGACTTTTCCTATAGTTTTTCGCCATTTTGTGCCCCAACCCCTTAAAAACAACGTGGTTTACAGAAGGCCCAATCTTTCTGTGAAAATTTGTTTTTCTTAGGATGGAAATTAATTTTAACGGAAAATTTGACTATTCTATTTTTGGTTCGAAATTGATCGTGCTTAGTTTGAAAAGTCAACAATTACATTGAAAATTTACGTATTTTTTGTAAATTAGCCTTTTTGGTAAAAAGGAATCTTTTTGATTGCAAATTTAACTGCTTGTTTGAAAGCTGAACTACTATGTTAAAAATTCATTTTATAACTTCAAGATCCATATTTTTGGTTGAAAAATGATCGTTAAACTATTTGGCCTGAAAATTCAAATATTTCGTTGAAAATTCATCTTCTTGGTTTGAAAATTCTATTATTTTCGAAGAAAATTCAACTATGTGGGTAAAAATTTGTCCCTTTTGCTGGAAATTTCCAAAATTAGTTTTTTTTTTATTGAGAATTCATCTCTCTTGTTTGAAAATTCAACTGTCTCCTAAAAAAATTCGTCTTTTTTGGCTTGAAGATTCGACTATTTGGTTACAAATACAACTATCTGTGGTTGAAGTTAATTCTTTTATGTTTGAAAATTCGACCAATTGGTTAAAAGTTCATCTCTTTTGCTTGATAGTTCAAGTATTTGATTGTAAATGCAGCTGCTTGGTCTAAAATTAAACTTTATGTTTCTTCCAAATTCAACTGTTTGGTTAAAAAATGATCTTTCTTGGTTGAAAATTCATTTTTTCGGGTTCAAAAGTAAACTGTTTTCTAAATAATTCGGGTTCTTAGTCTGAAAACTCAACTCTTTCGTTGAAAAATCATCACTTTTGGTATAAAATTCATATTCTTTGTTTGAAAGCTTAACTATTTTGTTGAAAAAACAATATATTTCCACTTAAAATCCTGAACATTTCATATTGAATTCAATATTGGAGCTAACCATCAATTTTATTTAAAAGGGCTGTGTATTGGGCTGTGATGGCTGTTAAAATATTATGGTTATATCAAATATAATCGAAGATCAAAATTTTGACTTCAAAGGGGGGGGGGGGGTTGTATACGGGCCGTCCCCCGGGGGGGTTAAACTTTTTGATCCCTGTCCATGACTTGGAGGGGGGGGGGGAAGTTTTCAAAATAGCGTGACGTAGTTTTTGAACAGTCCCTTAATTGACCCGTTTTTTTTTTGGAAAACCACCTAAGTCGACGTAGGGTTTGGTACAAAATTGCCGAAGAAAGTTTTCAAAATGTATCTTCACAATCTAAAAAGGATATGTTACGGATTTTAAAATATCTGACAAATCTAAAACATGTACTTTTTGGTTTGTGAAAACAGAATTTTAAAAGTTTCTTTGGCAATTTTGTGCCAAAACCTAAGTCGACTTAGGTGGGTTTTTCCAGAAAACGGCTCAATTGAGAAGTTAAAAATTTAATATGCTACAATCCTCAGTTGGAAAAATCATGATACTGATCGTATGAACATGTTTCTTCTGGAAAAATCACTCTAAGGAAACAATGGAGAGGTTTTTGAACTTTTGAGTAACATACCTAAGAAGAAGATGCTCTTCCCATCCGTGTGGATAACGTCGACTAATTGAGCGTCTGTGTAATCGAGACGTAGGTGACTTGGCATGCCTTGAAAATAGGGTTCGGCTGGATCTAAGCCAGTGATTCGGCCAATTGATCCTTCGAGTTTTTCTCCAGCATATCCTGCTGTATGGGCCCCAAGACTGTGGCCTATCAGGTGAACGTCCATGGCATCCAGACCGTAGTTCATCTGTTTTTGGTATAAAAATGAAACAATAATGTTAGCTTTTAGCTATTAGGTGATTTAAATATTATTAGAAATCTGTAAAATGTGCTTATTTCAAAGGGTTTCACATTTTTGCTTTTGGTTTCCGAGATTGGACTTAACTTTTCTGTACTAGAGGGAAATTACAACAATATTTTAGCATTTAACAAAATTTGCTTAATATGTGTTGAAATGCTAATAACAACCTAAGGGGTTGGATATCTTTTTAAATCGTTTTTTGCGTATGCGCCTTTATCAGCCTTTATGCGTAAATCCATATCGAGAATTTGGGTCCTTTCAATATACTTTTTAAATTGAAGTCAGCGGACATATATTCCTGTTTTCGATTTATATAATATAAAATAGAATGTGATGTCCTATTACAAATTTTAACATGAACTCAAATCAAATTAGCACGGAAAGGAAGCCTCCACTGAGAAAAAAAGATTCTTTGAATTTCAAAGAAAATTTTCTTTGAATCAAAGAAAAATATTCATTGCAGACTTCATAGCCTTTTCTCTATTCCCCCATTTTTAAACCTTCATCAAGAAACTTTCCCCTTCTCGCCTTTTTCGCGTTTTTTTTGCTAAAATGCGAACTGTGAATTAATAGAACCTAATAAAAAAATCCAACTATTTTTATTTGAAAGTTAATTCCTTTTAATTGGAAAATCTATTAATTATATTTTTGGTTCAGACTTCATCTATTTTGAGTAAAAATGCGACTATTTTGTTGAAAATTTAACTATTTTGTTAAAAACTCATCTTTTTTGGTAAAAAAAAGTATACTACTTGGTTAAAAGTTGAACTAATTTGTTAAAAATTTATTTGATTGGTTGAAGATTTAAATATTTTTTTGAATATTTATTTTTCTTTCAGTTGAAAATTAAGTTTTTGAACTAAAATTTTGACTTTTCCATTTTTGGATAACAATTTATAGTTTTGAGTTGAACATTCAACTAGTTGGTTGAAACTAAATTTTTTGTTGAAAATTCATATTTTCCGTTTGAAAATCCAATTGTTTTTAGAAAATTCGCCTTTTGGGGTTGAATTAAAATAAAAATCTTTTTGGTTGAAATATCAACTATTACAGTTTTTGTTGAGAATTCAACTTTATAAAAAGAAAATTGAAGTACACTTGGTCTAAAGTTCAACTCCTTTGTTAAAAATTCATTTTTTTATTCTTTACTATTATTTTTTGGTTGAAAATTTAAACATTTATCTTTTTTATTTGAGAATTCAACTATTTGATTGAAAATGAACCTGTTTTATTTGAAAGTTCAACAATTTGGTTGAAAACTCATCTTCGAATTCAACTATTTGGTTTAAAATTCAACTATTGTGTTGATAATTATATTATTTTGTTGAAAATTCAACTATTTTGTTAAAAATTTATCTTTTCTATTGAAAATGTAACTGTTTTGTTGAACATTCGTCTTTTTGGACAGAAAATTCTTCCTTTTGTATTTAAAGTTCAACTGTCTTCTAAAAAAATCGTCTTTTTTGCTTGATAGCTCAACTAAGTTAATAACTGAATTTTAATAATTATTAATAATTGACCTATTTTGTTACAAATTTATCTTTTTTGTTTGAAAGTTCACCTATTGGCTTATGAATGCAACTGATTAGTTGATCATTAATTTTTTTGTTGCAAATTTAACTTTTTGTTAAAATATCATCTTTCTTGTTGAAAATTCATCTCTTTGTGTTTAAAAGTGAACTTTTACCTGAAAAATTTGACATTTTAGTTTGAAAACTTAACTCTTTAATTGAAAATTCATCTCTTTTGGTAGAAAATCAATCTTTTTGGGTTGAAAATTCAAATATTTTGTTTAAAATGTAATAATCTTAAGCGTTTTATATATTCGATTTAGTATGGCACTTGTACATGAACTTGATATAAAAGAATTTTCCCTTTTATTTCTCTATTTTCATGAAAAATCACACTATTTTCCCTGTTTTTAGAACATTTTGGACTGTGAAGACTCTCATTTGCTCTAAGCCAAAAGAATTTTTTCTTTCGTTGGAAAAAATGTTTCAAAAAAACACAATTTTTATTTACTTTAAGGCACTGTGTTATATTACGAAAGTTCCCTTAAAATTAACCAGTCAAGTATATCACTGGGGCTAGCATTACGTAAATTTTCGTAATTCGAACGAACTGGAAATCCGTTAGACGTACAGGAAATTCCATAATATTAGACAGAACGTTAATTTAAAATGATTTCCTTGATTTCAAAGTTATTTTTGTTTGAAAGAAAACAAAATATTCCAAAGAAACGGTTTCTTTAATTCAAGAAAAATAATTTTCTGAGTGTGTCGAAAATCTTCGATATCGGTAATGATCGATAACAGGGATCTGTGTCTATGATGCAGCTCATCTTCTAATTTAAAAAAATGGAAAGTTGTGGAAATTCTAATATTAGAAAGAATTTAAATACCAAAAAATACTAAATCTTCTTTATTGAGAATACAGTAAAATAAAGTAAAAAACATCCTATAAATTTCAGTATTCACATAAGATCGATTGCTTATCAGTCCTTAGTTAACAATTTTTACGATTTTTCAGCGAATTCAAACCATTTTAATTCATTACATATTTTTATCCAAAAGCGTGTGTAATTGAGATAACTTTTTAAAATCAAATTAAACTTTGAGGGTTCAAAATTTGAATAATCTTAAATTGAAAATCGAATTATTTGCAATTTGTAGGAACGTTATTCTTGAAAAAATTGAATAATAAGTATCGAAAATATCTAACAATAACTCGTTCGAAATATGGTATTGATCATTGAAAATGAGAGACACTATGGTAATTTTTTAAAAATATAATATTATCTTCTATATTGAACCAGAAAGGTGTAAACTCTTAAATAATATTCCTTGAGCAGAAATGAATAATTTTAAATTTTGATTATTCATAATATTCAAGATTGAAAACACGATCAATTGTTATAAAAGGTGAAAAATGTATTATAGTTCTTATATTCTGTAACTTCATGAAAAATGTTTTAGCTGATCGATATCTTCAGAAGCAGAAGATTTTGTTATACTTGCAACTATTTTTGCAGTTTTAATTTAATTATTAAACGTATATTAGAATACAAACTTTGAATTGGTATATGCATCAAGAACTTATAATAATTCAATAAGTCATTATTAAAAAAAATTGCTGTTAATTCAGCCTTAGAATATGGTTATTATATGGGCAAAAAGATATTTGGTTGATTTAACCCAGTATAAATGATTAAGTGTACCCAATCACAACAGATCGATAAATCGACCAAATATTTTGTAAAATTAAGAAAAATAAACAAAAGGAATCAACCAAATGTAGTCAAATGTAACTAGAATTTCAATTACAAATTAATTTGTTATACGTCAAACATTGATATTCGAAATATTGTTTATAATCCAAAAAAAGAGCAAAAAACATTTTGGAAAAATGTAAATTGGCGGAAAGCTAGGAATTTTCTATCAAGGTAAAATAATTTCTGGAGGTCTGTCCGTAAACAACCCTTGCTACTTAAAATACGTAGGTGAATGTGTCTGCCTAGAACGTAATTTTCCACTGATTTGAAAGATATTATTCTTCCCAAAATATTATAGCATTTTAAAAATGATATTCAGATATCCTCAAAGAATATAGAATTCGAACAATTTATATACCAACATTCATTTTATGTTGGTATTTTATATTTAAAAAAATGTAATAAAAAAATGCAGGCAGCATGAATCGAGCCCAGACTTTCCAATTACAAACTCGGGAGTTGAAAGCATAGATTTTTTAAAAGCCATTTTTCTCGTGAATGACTGAAAAGCGCATCTTATTACTTGAGCATATTACAAGTTTAGTAATGAACAAATTCTGAAGGGTGTAGGTTCCCCTTGTCAGAGAATGTTGTAAACACTCTCTTTAAAAAAAATTGAATTTTCTTTGAAAAGTCCGAATAAATCAACACACCTGCAGATGCTTGACAAGATTCGCAATTTCCAAGCCGACGAGTCTCGTATTCGCTGTAGCTTGAGTATAAAGAGGAAGACTTCCTCCAGCCCAGTCGACGATGATGACGTTGTAATCGCCATGCTTAAGCAGCTCATTCCTCATCTCCTGTAGTAAAAATAAGAAAACGGTAGGAAATGACGTTTTGTATCTTTTTTTCACTTTCATTATACATCCCGTCGATTGAAATCTATATCTCGTCTAAGTCGATCTCTACTAACTGTCACGCGATGTATAATTTATGCCTGCATACATAGAACCATAGCGATCTTCCGCCTACATTATTGAGATTCAAATGAGTGATATGACTTCCAATGGCGCCTTCGTCGGGCAGTCTCGAGTGCATAATTTACACTAATTACAGACTAGTTTTAACTATTAAGTGTTAATTAACGATTAGCTTCATGTATTATGTATACACCAATGATAGCTGGCTGCTATGTGTAGCCTCAATCTTAATTTCCTCTGATTGTATATCAACATGGGCCTTTTTTTACTTTCCCCGTGAACTTTTTGATCCATTAGGTAACTTTAGAAAACGCAATCTTCAAATTAATATATAAAATTAATATTAATACAAAATTTTGGTACCTTATGTAGTATCTACTATCCAAAATAATTGAAAAGAAAAGCAAGGTTAATATTTTTGATAATTGATGAAAATTGATATCTTAATTTTAGAATTAATATATAATTTTTCGACGAAAACCCCTAACATAACCTAGAGTTGTTCAAAATTTTGAGTTTAGTTTTTTAAGTGAAATAATTTTTTTTAAATAACTGATTTTCAGGGAAAAGGCTAACGTACCCTATTAATGTTTAAATGTTGTAAATATTATAATATTGAACTCTAATGATTTTTTTGTAAACAAGAACAATTTTAGATGAAAAACACTAACATAACATAACAAAACATTGTTTGAGATTGTGAATCCTTTTTGAAAACTAATATTATGGTTCAAAATAACCGATTTCCGGTATAAAACGCCAACAAAACCAAAAATTGTGAATTTAATAACTCTGAATGATAATATGAAAACTCGTACAATTTTTTTTAATAGCGGATTTCCTGTGAAAATGGTAATATAACCTAAAACTGTTTAAAAATTACAAATCTTGTTCCAATTATAATGATTTTTTTCAAATACCAAGCCTTTGACTAAAACGCTAACGTAATGTAAAATTCTTTCAAAATCATGAACCGTTTTAATCTAATCTTTTTGGTAAAAAACATCTTTATCATTATAACCTAAAGAAGCTGAAATAACATATAATATTATAATACATAATTATTGATAAAATTTATATTATATAAAGTTTATATAGTATAATCATAACCTAAAATTCTTAAAAATTGGGAATCTTGATGACGAGTTTTGTTTAAAAATGCTAATTTCAGATAAAAAAACTAACACAACTAAATTTTTTCGAAATTTTAAGTGTTCTTCGAACTTCATGATTTTATATTAATTTTGTTATTACGCATTTTTAACGAAGAGCACTAACATAAAACATGTATAATATTTTGAATAATCTATCAGGTAATTGGGATGTTTTAATTGAACTGCGCAAGAGTATTTAAAAAGCACAAATGTTTCTCAATTCGCATAAGGTTTTCTATAATTTTTCTTATGAAAGATGTTCAAGGTGATTTTAAGAGCGTTGAAAATATTTCACCGATTTTTAGAGATTTTAAGGGATCTCCGCGGATTTTAAAGGATTATAATAGATTTGTATGGAATTTTGAAGATTTCAAGAGATTTCAATGATTTTTATAGTTTCAAAGTAAGACACGGCATTTGAAAAGATTTCCGAACATTATACAGGAATTTAAGATATTTCCAGGAATTGTATTGGCTTTTAAAATTGTTTAATGGATTTTAATATATTGTGAGGGCTTTCAAGAGATTTGGAAATTGAATGATTCCAATGAATTTTACAGGCATTTCAAGGTATCTCCTAAGATTTCGAAATATTTCACGGAATTTTAAGGATTTTAACCGATTTTAAGAGATTTTAAAGGATTTCCACGGATTCTGAAAGATTATAAGAGGGATATTTAATTGTTTATGAGATTTTGAAAATGTTGAACGATTGCAAAGATTTCCACAGTTATTGAAGGGTTTTAAGTGTATTCAAGGGATTTTAAGAGATTTCAAAGTGAGACACGGCATCTCAAAGGATTTTAAATGATTTCACGTGATACCGAAGTATTTTCAACAATTTCGCAGGATAATAGGGGATTGTAATGAGATTTCGAAGATTCAAAAGATTTGCAGAGTTTTCAAAAGATTTTATTGGATTTTAAGAGATATAAAGGTGTTTCGATGATATATAATGGAATTTAAAAGTATTTCGTAAGATTTCAAAAGATTTAACGGAATTTTAAAGGATTTCTGAATGTTATAAAGGATTCAAAGATATTTCGAGAAATTTAAATGGCTTTTAAAAAATGTGAATGGATTTGAATATATTGTGAGGGATTTTTAGAGATTCGGAAAGATTCCCACGGATTTTAATGAATTTAAAAAGGATTTTAATGGATCTCGTAAGATTTTGAGGAGTTTTAACCGATTTTTAGAGATTTGAAGGCATTTCAATGAATTTTAAAGGATTATAACGGCCATACCACGCTGAAAAACCCAGTTCTCGTCAGATCACTGAAGTTAAGCAGCGTTGGACGCGCTTAGTACTTGGAAGGGTGACCATTCAAGAATACTGACATGAGTGCTGTTGGCACATCGTGGGTGTGGTGAGCCCACACTTGTAGTTATTTATAACTACAAGAAAAACCTAGAAACACTACCCGAATCGGGTAGTGTCACGCCTACCCTGAAAGGGAAATGGTTTAATGGTATATATATATATATATATATATATATATATAAGGGATTTTCATGGGATTCTGAAGATTTCAAGCGATCGAAAGGATTTTAAGGGATTTCCATTGAGCTCGATCAAATTCAAAGGATTTCAAAGATTTTGTACTTGATTAAAAAAATGTTAAGGGATTTGCAAAATTTTCAAAAGAATTCACAGAATTGCGAAGGATTGTGAAGATTTCCAGATATTTATTTATTTTATTTTATATTTATATTATTTATTAAACGTATGTAGTATGAAATATATTACATAATAGGAAAGAAAGCAAATAATGATATAATGTGTATAATAGTATAAAAAGTAATTTCAACAGCCAAAACAGGTGTTAATTAGCATATTGTAAAAAAATAAGTAGAAAGAGGAAACTTACGTAAGAAGTGCTTTGGACTACCCTTTCCCCTTATTGTAAGGATTCGTATGTTTTTTGTGACCCCTCTCTCCCTTTTTACGTAAGATTTTATCACTTTTACGCATATATCGATAATACATCAATTATATTCACTTAAAAATAAATTTTAAAAGATTTTGAGACATATACAAATATTTGAAAGATTTTGAGGGATTTGAAAGGATTTTCACATATTTCAAGGGATTTTAATGTATTTCAGAGGACTATAAAGTATTTTTAAAAAGTACCAAATTTTCACGGAATTTAACGAGATTTCCAAAGCTTTTAGAGATTTCAGGAGATTTCAAAGCATTGCAAAAGATTTTAATGGATTACAAAAGTTTTAAGTTATTTCAAACGACTCCAAAGGATTACGAGAGGTTTCAAAGATTTCAAATGATTTTTAAAAAATTCAAGAGTTTGAAGAAATTATCTAGTAAAATTTCAGAGAGAATATAAATTTTTTCGAAGAATTTTACAAGATTTTTAAGGAACTTCAAAGATTTTTGGGGATTTTAAGCAATGAAGAAAAATTTCCGCGGATCACAAATGATTTTAAGAGATTTTAAGGGATTTTGAGAGATTTTAAGGGATTTTAAGAGATTTTGAAATATTGAAGAAAAGTTAGGGTATTTTAAGGGATTTTCAAGGATGTCAGGATATTTTAATGGGACTATAAGGATTTGAAGGAATTGCAAAAGGTTTTCAAAGATTTCAGAGGATTTTAAGGGATTTTAAGAAGTTTAAAGAGATTCAATGATTTTACGGAATTTCAAAGGATTTCAAGAGATTTCGAAAGATTCCAAATTATGAAATGAAAAAAAGTTGATTACAGAAGTTTTTTTTTCCAGAAGTGGAAAATTTACATTCTGACGATGTACAAAATTGATGTTTTATAAAAACTAGTGTCGTCGGCTTCAACTAATTAATCGTTTAAGAAATGCCAAAAAAATGAAAACGGGTAAAGCAGTTAAAGGTTAATCGAATAATTTCAGCTAAAACAGCTAAAACGAATAAAACAAATAATTGGTTCAAGAATTAATCACCTCAAGTGCGGAAATGATCGCATTTGTAATCTTAAAATATTTAATCATCTCCGTTCAGGTGATTAAATATGTAACCGATTATTTGTTTAGATCGTTTATTTTTTTAGCTGTTTTGAATGAATTTATTCGATTTCGTAAAATTTCAAAGGATTTAATGGAATTTCAAACGATTTCCGAATGTTATAAAGGATGTACAGAGATTTCAAAGAATTTTAATGGCTTTAAAAATATTTTAAGGGATTTCAAGGAATTTCGTATAATATTTCGAAATATTTTATGGAATTTCAAGGATTTTAACCAATTTTTGGAGATATGAAGGGATTTCAAAGAATATTAAGGGATTGTTAGAGGAGTTTGAAGATTTCAAGCAATTAAAAATATTTCAAAAGATTTCACGGAATCTCAAAGAATTGTAAGCGATTCCTACAGTTTTTAAAGGATTTCAAGAGATTTTCAGGGAGCTCAATCGTTTTAAAGTGATTTTATGAGATTATCAAAGTTTTCAAAAGAATTTATCGGATTTCAAAGGATCATGATATAATGTGACTCCCCCCTCAGTAAGGATTCGTAAGATTTTCGGGGGGCCGCCCCGCCCCGATGAAAAAAAAGCCTTACGTAATTAATATGCTCGTTCGTGATGTACACGCACTCTTGGGCACGTGCGACCATCAGCGATGAAATTTGCATTAAAGTACAGAGTAAAGACCATTGGTTAATAAGTATTTATTAAAAAACGAACGTCTCACCTTCACCCAGTTGCTGAGCGGCGTGTCTATAAACCCATGTATAATAAACTTAGTTTTGCGCTTCGCATCAAAGTTCGAACGCTTAATGGACTTATCCTTATTAACTATTAAGACTTGGCCCTGGAAAAAAGAAGAAAGTGGATTTGATTAACGGAACTCGTGAAAGTGCGGTTCACATGCGTTTATGGCGAATCATAGTCGATTTCATGAATCAGCTGTGTCATTACTTGAAATTTAATATTAACTATGCAATAACCATTTTTATATCTAATTTTATGATATTTCTGTAATTTACTATCAAATCTAACAAATATCATAAGCTTTTAAATATATAATTATGTATATTTTTTTATTTACATATAACAGTAGTTTGGTTATAATGTTTTCCCTTTTTATAATTTAAAAGTATACACATTGAAGATAAACAATTTAAACAATTTTATCATGAGAAAGGGAAAAAGAGAGAAAAGGCGATAGACATTATAAAAGAGGAATAGGTTCTTCACCTTATCGGGGTGTATACCCGACGGATGATTTTAAATTCCCGGACGTTTCCCGGGTTTCTCCTGGTCAATTTTTAATTTTTCTTGGTTAAATTAAGAGAGTTTGAAAGATTTGAATGATCTCAAACGATTGAAAAAATTTCAAGAGATTTCTAAACATATGAAAAGATTTCAAAGATTTCTGATTTGGAACAGGGAATTTTGGAAATGAATTATAATTCTAAGTTGGAACATCAGATAATTTATGGTCATAAGAATTATAATTCTGATTTGGAAAAGAGAATTTGGTAAAAGAAGTCTAAATGATAAGTCTTTACGAAAATTTCCTGCCTCAAAGTCTAAACCGGTTCCAAAGTGAAAATTATCATTCATTACGGAAAATTCACTTTTGAGAAGTTAAAATGATCATTCTTTACGAAAATTCCCTGTTCCAAGTCACAATTACGTTTACTTCCAAAAATTACCTGTTCAAAGTAAGAATTATATTTATTTACAACATTTTCTATTATAATTCAGAAATATAGTAACTCTCTTCTTCTAAAATATGAAAGAGAAAAGTTTCAAATTCTGGCAAATTCTTATTTGACACAAAAAATAATTTTTAAGTTTGGACAAATTCTGATTTGGAACAAGGAATTTTCAAAACCTGAAGAATTTTGACTTGGAGCAAGGATTTTTTTTGTAAATTCTATTTTTATAAATCAGAATTAAAATTATTTTCCGAAATTTGCCGTTCCATGTTAAAAATTCCCTGCTGCAAGTCAAATTATCATTCTTTACGAGAACTTCCTGTCCTAAATTAAAAATGTTAATTTTTAACGAAATTTTCTGTTCTAAAGCGAACCTACAATAAAAATTATATTTCTTTACGGAAATTTCCAGGTCTATCTCAGAATTATAATTCTTTTAGAAATTTCCCTGTTCCAAAGTAATAATTCTAATTCTTTGCGGAAAATCCCTGTTCCAAAGTCAAAATTATAATTCTTTACTGAAATTTCCTATCCAAAACTCTAAATTACAATTCTTCACTATAATTCCCTTTCACAAAGTGAAAATTATAATTCTTCTCGGAAATTCCCTGCCCTGAACTTAAAATCGTATTTCTTTACTGAAATTTAATGTCGAAATTTAGAATTATAATTCTTTTCGAAAGTTCCATATTCCAAGTCAGAATAATTCTAATTCTTTACGTGTTTTTTTAATATTTCTTTCATTTATTCTCTGCCCCAACTCAGAATTATAATTCCTTTAGGCAATTTCCTGTCTCCAAGCCGAAATTATAATTCATTACTAAATAAGGAGTAAAATAAAAATTAATAGAAATAAGCAGCATTGTCCTTATTCCTCTTTGTAATAATTTATTCTATCCCTTTTAATTATAATTAATCATTTTTTGTCATATTTCTCATTTCAAGAATTCTAATATTTTCTATCTCATTTTAATGTTTTATTATCTTTTCGCAATTTTAATCTCAATTTTGGGTACAAAAGTAATAATCAATTCAATTACTAACAATTTTATCAAATTTAATTCCATTTTATCACTCGATCCTATTCCTTATTCCAATAATTCTGTCATTAATTGACCTTTTTATACTTTTTTATACTTTCCTATCCCGATTTATGATTTTTCATTCTATTCTCCCTGCTAAAAATGATATAATATTCTAACTCGGCTTATTAATTTTTATACTATTTTAATATTTAATATTTCTATCGATTTCTATCCTGTTATACCACATTAATCTATTCCTCTTTCAAACAATTCCCTCTTTTTCTATCCCAATTTTTCACTTTATACACCCTTCAAAAAATTATCTTCTTCACTAACTACTTTTTTGAATGTAAACTGTTCCAATTTTATCAATTTCTATCTGGTTTTGTGAATTTGAACTACAGTGAGGTCTCGCCTATTTAAAGTCCCCCGACCCCCATAGACGGTTATTTTAAATTGCGCAGTTCCGTTACCTCCCACCAGGGTCCCTGTACGGGCTGTACGGTCACGCCCGCGTCAGTGGCTGACCAATTAAAAAGAGGCCCGAAGAGCGGGCAGCCATCGTCGGTTTGAATTGAGTATTTTAGCATGACGTCATGCGAATTCAGACAACTTTTTGGAGAAAATATTCTAAACTTAAAAGTAAGTCATAAATATACGATAAGTAATATTTCTTAAGTTTAGAATGTATTTTCTTAGTCATGTTCCATTCTTTTGTCGATTGACGACCTTTCAGTATCGCGAAATAAAATATCAAAAATTTGAGGTTAGTGTATCAGATCGATTTGATCAGAATCGTGTGCTCCAACCGAAAAAAGGATGGAACAGAATTGCGCAAATGCATTCTACACTTGAAAAATATTACTATTCAGACCTTCATAACTTACTTTTGCTTTTAGAATATTTTCTCCAAAAATGCATATGCAGTTGCAGTCCCATGTCAAGATGTGTCAACTATGGTAACCTTACTGACGGCTGACATTTCCACCTATCCCAGCATGATCGTGATTCCGCGAAATATTTGAGTCGTTTTTTGATTCTATTAGATTGATTTTTAGTTGAAAAATTGTACTATTTCAAGGAAATGTTATATATGTCACGTCGTACGTCAACACAAACACTTGAAAAACACTGACATGCATGCAGTGATGCTAACGGACCGCGACTTTTTCAACTGCCCATGTACCGAAAAGTGCGGGTCTATTTCAAATTACAAAGTATAAACTTGTAATATTACATTTATAATAAATTATTTAAAGAAATAAGCTATTTCGTAGATTCCATTTAACTAATTCTTTGAAATTGAAAATTTGTTTTAAATAATAATCTATATTATTATTGATAGTATTTTTTATTTCAAGTAGACGCAGTTGAAAAAGTTGCTTACAGCGCGCGCATCGATACAAGTCCGGGGCAGCCAATGAACGTTCGTTGACAAAAATAACCTGACGACTCTAGGTAGAGATGGGGGCCCCTCCAGCCTTGAAATGATCGAATCTTTACGTTTCGCAGCCCTTAAAATAGGGTTTACATTTATCTTCTTTAATATCCTACTTCTTCAATTCCTCTGTTCAATAATTAAATCGTTTTCTATCCCATCTTGCTACTCTACCCTATTATCCTTTTCCACTAGTCGATTATTTTCTATACTTTTCTATCCAGTTTTATTATTTTAAGCCTACTCTCCCTGCCGAAAATTGTGCGGTTTTTTAAGTCCAACTTACTAATTTTAATACCGCATATTCCCTTTTTCCAATAATTCTGTTCATTTCTATCCGATTTTATAAATCCAACCTATTTTCTCTTTTACCAAGAATTTGATCCTTTTCTATTCTGTTTTATCACTTTATATTCCTCTTTCAAATCATTTTAGTCTATTCTAACCCATCTCATCATTTTAACTTACTCCTGTTTAAACATATTTTCTTCTGTAATATCCTATTTTGTCAATCTCAACTATTCATCTGTTCAATGATTCTATCCTTTTCTATCCCGTTCAGTCACTCTATTCTATTTTTTTTCCCCATAATTCTATCTTTTTCTATTCTATCTATTTCGTTCATTTTCTATTCTGATTTATTATGTCAATTGTGTGAAAGTGAAATAGGTGAGAGTGATATAATGGAATAGCAATAAATAGAATTATTAAAAATAAGATTATACGAAAAATGAATCAACTGGGCCATAGAATTATTGGAAGGAGTAGTAGGATTGAAATAAAAAGCGCTAGGAAAGCATAGAAAAGGATGGAATTGTGAGAAAAAATAAAGTTGAGTGATAAAACGGGATAGAAAATGATAAAATTACTGAAAACAGGATAGCTGATATTGACAAAATAGAATAGTACATAAGAAAAGTGTTGGAAAAAGGAGTATTAAGTTAAAATAAAAACAATAGGTTAGATAGAATAGGAATCTTGGAGAGATGAATAAAGTAAAATGATAAGCTGTGATAGAAAAGGCTCCTTTAAACATTTTAATTTCAATTTTAATAAGTGATTAGAATAATTCGTCTTTATTAATAGAAATTAAAATGTTATTTGGTCGAATTCAATTATTTTTGATTAGAAATTAAATTTTTGTTTGTTAAAATATCAACTAGTACATTTTTTTTTTAGAATTCATCTTTTTTTATTGAAAGTTCCATTGAAATTAATTTTTTTTGTTGAAAATTTATTTTGGTAATTCAAAAATTAACTATTCCATTTTATTTAAGTGTTTTATTTAGTTAAAATATCAATTGTTTTTTATTTAAATTCAACTTTTTTTTTTTGAAATTTCAACTAATACATTTTTTGCCGAAAATTCATCTTTTTTGTTTAAAATTAAAATACTTCGTTGAAACTTTTACTAATTTTTCAAAAATTAATTTCTTTTTTTGAAGATTCATCATTTTAGTTCAGAATTCAACTATTTGGTTGAAATTTCATGCATTCTGTTGAAAATTCGTTTTTATTGGCAGAGAATACATTTTTTTTTGGGTTGAAATTGGGTTGAAAATTCTTGTATTTTGTTGAAATATCTTCTTTTTTGGTAGAAAATTAATCTTTTTGGCTCATTAGAAACAGTTATATAACTCATTACACTGTTTTTTGGAAACATACTTCTCCTATTTAAAGTCTTTTTGTGCAATTTGCTTACACAAATTGACATTTTTGAGTTTCTGTTTTTTTAAACTGATTTTTGGAAATATACTTTGAAAATTCGTTTTTTTTTTGCTTCAAAATGAATCTTTTTTTAGTTGAAGATTTAACTTTTTGGTTTGAAAATTCAACATTTTTTTGTTAAAAAGTCGTCTTTTTGGGTAGCAAATTAATATTTTTGGTTAAAAATTCATGTTTTTGGTCGAAAATTAACCTCCTAGATTGATAATTTGTATTTTATGGTAGAAAAGGAATCTTATTGGTTATTAATTCATCTTTTTGGTTGCAAACTCATGAACTTGGTTAGAAATTTAACTGTTTTTTGAAATTTCATGTTTTTTTGTTGAACATTAATTTTCTTAATTGAAAATTGAGCTAATCAATTTTTTGTTTAAAATTGATCTTTTTTAGTTGATAATTCAACTATTTGATTAAAAATTTCTTGTATTTTGTTGAAAATTTGTCTTTTTGGTAAAATTTATCTGCAATAATGGTAGTCTAATAAAGATTCTTTGAATACTTTAATAAGATTCATCGAATACGTATACTGTGTATACAAAACTAAAATTATATTAAATTTAAATTATTTAGGAATTTTACTTTATTATTTATAAAAATAATCTTTAATGTTTCTGAAGACACTGATTAAAAATAAATTTATTCAATGTTTGCTTGAAAATAAAAAATAAGAAAATTTTCTTAAAAACGATATTACTGAAATGATAGATATTGAATTGTTGAGAAATTTATTTTATAAATTTGTGAAAATATTTCAAATACAGTATTTCAAATACCAGAAAGTGGTGTCTTAAAATCAGTGGATATATTCAGAAGAAGAACAATTTTTTATTTTGTTCAATGTGATTAAGAATAATTTTTAGAAAGAAGAAATTAAATCTTGTACTGGATTTAAGGAAAAAAATTATAAAATGATAAGTTTTTACCATAGATTGAAATTGAACCTTTCTTGATTTTGATTGCATCAGACATTTCAAACCGATTAACTGTCAAATGAACTCTCAAGATTGTTTGATTGAGATTTTATTTAAATATTAAAATTTTATTCATTTTTTTAAAAAATACAATCAATTCTCAGAAATATTAAAGATGAAAATGTAAATTAATTATGTTGATAATTCCTTAATCATTAACTTCAAATTAAATTCTACTTTTTAATTAATATTATCATAACATATAAATATTCCCTATTAGTTTCCTATTAAAATTTTCCCTGAAAAGGACGCCTAAAAGGCCTCGAAACATGTTGAATCCTGGTAATATAAAAAATACGGATAAATAATAAAGAACTGAGAGAGAGATGGTTTGGATGTCTCTTTCTTTTTTTCTTACTCTTTTTTCAATTGTCATATATCTTTCTCTAATGAGCCGTTTTACAATGTTATTTGAAAACATATTTCTCTTATTTTAACTTTTTTCGTGCAATTATATTGCATATATGCAATATAATTGCACGAAAAAAGTTAAAATACTCAAGAAAATCATTTTACATATATGTAAAATGATTTTCTTGAGTATTTGTTTTTAAAAAACTGTCTTTTAATGAACATAATTCTTTTTAAGCCTTTTTGTTGTATTTTTTTGCACAATTTGGTTTTAAAAAGTATATGTTGGTTTAAAAAATGTACTTTCTAATTTTTTTGTTTGGAAATTCAACTGCTTGGTTAAGAGTTCAACTGCTTTGTTAAAAATTCGTTCTTTTTGTTAATGATTCATCATTTCAGTTGAAAATTCATCTGTTCTGTTGCAAATTGAATTATTATGTTAAAAAAAAGATTTGTTGTTTAAAATAACTGTTTGTAGAAAATTTAATTTTTTGGTGGATAAAAATATTAACGTTGAAAATTCAACTTTTTTGTTGGAAATTCTTCTATTTTGTTGAAAATTCGTCTTTTTGGTAGACAATGAAATCTTCTTGGTTGAAAATTCATCTTCTTTGGTTGCAAATTCTACTAATTGGTTGCAAGTTGAACGACTTTGTTAAAAATTATTTTTGTTTGTTTAAAGACTCATCATTTTGGTTGAAAATTCATCTCTTTTATTGAAAATTTAACTACTATGTTGAGAATTCTTTTTTTTCTTGAAAGTTAATTTTGTTAATTGAAAATTTTAATATTCCATTGTTGGTTTAAATTGCCCTTTTTTAATTGAAAATTAAATAAAATAGATCATTTAAAAGGACAGATTATATCAGCGAGTCAATTTGATTGGTTTGATAAGCCACTTTTGACTGATTTGTCATTCGTCGAATCCGCATTATTTGAATCAGCCACTTCTACCCGAATCAAATTTAGAGTGCAGGGTAGAACTTTCTATCTCTAATTTCCTCCAGCAGGGTGATATTAATTATTAGACGCAAATCATAATTTTTGATACTTAAATTAATAAAAAAACTCACTTCGGTGGGATTTTCATTGGTGTAAAGTATAAATCTCGTATTAATGACCTCACGAGGTAGAGGAAAAACATTTAGAGGTCGATGGATGAGGTGATACCAACTCCTGGTGATGTTCAGACAGCCCAATTCGCCGTAACAACGTGTTTCATTTTCGACTGGAACAGAAATAATTAATTTTCACTCATTTTCATCAAGCAACAATCACCTGCATTTGAGAAAATTTGATTCTTGTGTATACTTTAATTAGACATGAAAAAGGTAGATAAAATACAAGATTTTTTACGAGAGTGTAAAGTGGAAAGAAGTCAGTCTTCTATTTTCTAACTTTCGTCTTCATAGTTTAATTTGTACGACAACTATTTTGCATTTGTTTTTTGTGCAATCGTTACTCGGCAAACTTATAATGATTGCATATCTAATTCTAAGATCAATGTCGTAATTATGGAAGCATCATTTCCTTATTCAGGTGTGCAATTAAACAATCTTTAGGTGATTTTCCTTACATAATGAGTGTTTTCCATTGACTTGTAAAAAGTTATGTAATTTGCTTACAAATTAACAGATTGTAGTTAGTTATCGAACAAATTGAAAATATATCGTATATAGTAATACCTTCATATAATAATTTCATGAGAAATTTGTATTATCTTTAAAAGTTAAATTTCGTAACACTTTCCCGAGTGAACAATGAGGAAACCAAAGGATTACAGAACATTTATTTCGATGCGAGTAGTTTTTGCGTTAGATACATTAGTATATGTAATTGCTTCCTTTTTAAAAGGAGTTCAATGAATGCTTGTAATGCTCTACTTTCTAGCGTCTACACTTATGTACTATATTCTAATACGAGCATAAAGTGAATAATTTTCTTAGTGAATTATCATCTTATGTAATATAGAGTATATTGTATTTTTTATTAGCAATAGAACAATTCCAATTAGAATGAGAATTAGAATAAAGATTTGACTACAGTTTTACTTATTCCTTTATGAATTACTATTTTCTTGGAATACATTATCTATCAGCAAATGATACGAAAACAAAATAAATAGAGAAGCTTGTAAATTGTGTTTGCAACAAAGCTTTTCTGGTATTTTTTGCAAGACGCAATGTCGATAAGAAAGGAGAAAACTGCAATAAGTTACAAGAGACACGAGATTCGACGGAAGAAAGTGGTGTAGTCAAGAATCTCTTCTGGGAAACTTGAAACGGTCATCAAGTTTGCAACTTTTTATCAGCAAAGGTATTTGAACCTTAATGAAAATATACTCAAAAGTATTTTAATGTTTTAATTTAAAATCACAGGTTACTAGTGATTTTTTTAGATTATTAAGTGTTTTTCATTAACAAGATTCGTCTCGATATAGTGCGAGGGTGAAACAACTTCTAGAAATGCGGTAAAATGGAGTTGGATTACTCCAAGTTACAAGAGGATTACGGCTGATTACCTACGATTACAAGTGGACAACCTTAGGATTAAAAGTGGATAACCAAGGATTTTAAGTGGATTACCTAGTATTACACCTGAATTACTTAAGATTACAAGTGGATTACGTGGTATTACAAGTGGGTTACTGAGGAATACTTGGATTACTCCAGATGACATTGAATGGCTTGAACTAACAGTAGATTACTCGGGATTACAGGTGGATTATTTCGATTACAAATGGATTACTTCGGACTGTAAGTGAAATATCTATGTTTATACTGATATTTGGAATACAAGTCGATTGCGGTGGATTGGAATTAGATGAACTATAATTACAACTAATTTACCTACGATTACAAGTGGATTACCTAGTATTACTTGGATTACTCGAATTACGACGGATAACAAGGAGATTATAAGTGGATTGCCTAGGATTACATGAAGATCACCTAAGATTACAAGTGAATTACCTTATATTACAAAGGGATAACTCTGATTTATAAGTTTATTACTTGGTTTACAGTCAGATTAACTCGGATTACAAGTGGATTGAATAGAATTATAAGTGAATTACCTAGAATTATAAATGGATTGCCTAAGATTACGGGCGGATTATCTAGGATTACCCTGAATTACTCGAATTACCATGGATTACAAAGAGATTACAAGTGGATTGTTATCATGGACTACAAGCAATTTGTCTAGGA
>CAKNYM010052834.1:134688-146142 GCA_932195095.1 Andricus curvator
GATTACAAGAATATTACCTAGGATTGCAAGTGGATCACCTTATATTACAAATGGATTACTTCGAATTACAAGTGGATTATATGGAATTACAACTGGATTTTCTAGGATTACAAGTAGATTACCTATAAGATTACTTGAATTACCAGTGGATTCATCCGCTTTACAAGTGGATTTATCTAGAGTCACACTGAATTACTTCATTCATCATTGATTATAATGAGATTACAAATGGATGACTCCGGATTACAAGATGATTAATTTGATTACAAGTTGATTACGTAGATTACTTGTGGATTTCTTGGACTACAAGTGGATTACCATGGATTACAAGTGGATTACTCGGATCAATCGGATTACAAGGGGAATAAGTCGGATAAAATTATATTACCTAAGATAACTAGTGCATTATCTAGGATCACAAGTGTATTATCTAGGATGAAAAATGGATTATATAGAATTACAAGTAGATTGCCTAGAATAACAAATGGATTAACTAAGATTATAAGTGGATTACTGAGGATTACAATTATATTAAATAGGATAGTAAGTCGATTAGCTATGATTGCAAGTGGAATACGCCACATTAATTGAATTACTCTGTATTAAAAAGGGTTTACTACAGATAACAAGTGGATTAACTAGGGACTAAAGTAGATTACCTAAGATAATAAGTGGATTACTGTGGATTGCTTAGGATTACACTGGATTACTTGGAGGCACCCATTATTCCAGATTACCAGTTCCGATAACCGAGCGGTCTAGCGGATTACCAGAGTTCTTTCTCCCTCCGTATAGTGCACTGTAAAAAAACTGCCGGAACTTTAAAAGTGAATTTACTATAGACTGTAAAATCACTACGTCTCACATGGTAAAATCAGATTGCAGTCGGTAAAATCACGTTCTCGAACGATGTGGATTTACAGTTGGACATAATAATGCATGGTTGCACTTTGTTCGAAAAATTTCCATCGTGGGACGACATAATTTCACAAACGGTTCGTAACTTCACAACATGTAACCATTCATTATTACGTCCGAACGTAAATCCACACCGTACGAGAATGCGAGTTTACCGACCGCAATCTGATTTTACCATTTGAGACGTAGTGACTTTACAGTTGATTGTAATTATACTCTTAAAGTTCTGGCAGCTTCTTTTACAGTGTGTATATTTATAAAATTGTGTGTATATGGGTGAGCCGGAAAAAAATATAAAATTTTTTGTTGTTTAGTATAAAACGAGGTATAAAATGATAGATAATTTAGGCACGAACCGTGATATAAAATGCCAGCTCAACTCTAGAAAGAATTTTATCTTTATAAGTTGAAAATAACCCTCTATAAGGGTTTCAAATTTATATTGGGCTATTTTTTTAGATTTTGAAGTCTTTTTCTTAATTATGCCGATAGATATATGTAAGAGTTCAAAAGTGCGGTATTCATAGAAAAACCACCCTTGTAAGAAACACAGAAGATCGTAACGGAAGAAACAATGAAATTTTTTAATTATGGCGGAATTAATCGTTTCTAAACTTAATATTTAAAAATTCAATGCAATCTGGTCATAACCAGTGGGCAAAAAAATTAGGATGTCCTAGAGACGTCTTCGGGATATCCCTAAGACGTCTTTTGGAACATGTCTTTTGGTCATCCTAAAGATGCTCTTAAGGCGTCTAATGTCAGTACGAAAGATGTCCCGAGAATGGCCTATATCTTTAAGACGTTTTAGGACATCTTTAGGACATTGGATGTCTTAGAGACGTTGATTGGACTGACATTGGACGTTCTTGGGATGTTCATGGTTTTGTGCCCATTTTACAGAGTTGTCTGTCGATCAGTCAAGGAAATTCGTCTAAAGAAGTAATCAAAACTCACGAAGGGAAAATTATTACTGACTGGTATATACTGCCATCCAAACGAAAAAGATACATAAGTGAAATTGTTGTGAAAAATTAGTTTTTGGTATCATTGGGTTCGTAAGAGCAAGCTGTATCTGACTGTGTTAATAAACATGATGTTATTGTTAAATACAAGAGAAAAGATATACAAAGCACTTTGCGGGTCGCTAAACTTGTAAAAGACGTCTAATGCGTCATCAGAATGCAAATGAAAAAGAATCTAATTTACTTTGTGTATTTTTTTTATGATAAAAGTAACCGTCTGTGAAGCGAATTGACAAACAAAAAGAATCACTTGCCCTTATGTATGTTTTTGTCGCCTACACACTTGTAAAATAGCTCGAGCATTTTCTAATAGAATTTGTTTTTAAAAATCCATTTTTATTGCAACATATGAAAGAGAATATTATTTTTAACCAAATAGTGTATCTAGATTATTCAAAATTTTATTCGATATCATAGTGCTTTGGGCAAACAGTTTTTCTTGATTTTCTCAGTTCGAGTCAGATTGGACTTATGTATTTTTTCAGTTTATAAGGTAGTATAGAAAACCGTCTTTTTTAGGAAGTACACTCAACTCCCGATATAAGACCCCCCCCCCCCACGGTTTTAAGATATTCCTAGAACTGATGGCCGCCACAGTTTCGTGATGAAAAGAGCCGCGGGGCCGAAAGAGAGGCCGTGCACAGTCAAGCGGGACAAACAGCTCAAGGGCCTCACTCTCAGCGTGTTAGTTGCATCAGATTGCGTCATGCGTCCAAATATAATAGAAATTATTCATGCAGCTCTGCCTTTTTACGTTTGAATTCCCCCGATGTATGATCAAGGCCAAGGCAAGCCATGCCGGAAACCGGTCTTATATCAGGAGTTGAGTGTACACTGAGTTTCCTTTCAAAATTTCAAATCACCGGATAGAAAGCAAAATTTCGATTGAAAAAAGAGAGGATTCGTTGGCATAATTACAGGGTAGCCATGGTATGTTGACTTCGATTCGATCACTGCGTGCCCATTGCCACGGGTCCAGGATTCCAGCGGAGCAGAGAACAGGAGCTAATGCGACAAGGAGTAATATCCATCTATCTCCCTCAGCAAGTCCACGTTTCCTCGCACCGCTCCTCCTCATCCTGAAAAAGAAAAGTTGATTACCACACTATATGCAATAATTTTATCTGAGACTTCCCAAAAAGCCTCAATATGATAAAGAAATCGTTGTTGACTTTTAGAATATTTTTTTAAAACGGGGGGGGGGGGGGGCCAGGTTGGTGTCCGGCGCCGATTTTTTTGTTACTTTGCTGGTGAAAAGAGGATCCCAGACTATAAAAAAAAAATTTGGGCAAACGTTCACATTTAGGGGTTGAAATCACCCCTTCTATATTTTTGAGTCTTGGTGTTTTAAGAGGTAACATTGTTTTTATTTATTGTTTTTACACAAAATTGTTCTAATTGATGCTGTATTACAATATTAGCGTGAGTTGTAAAAACACTTACCCCATAGAGTACATTATTTAGAAAATCTACCCCTAGAATGCTTCGCCATGTGATAATGCCTTTATCATATCACACACCCAACTTGTGAAATACAATATTTTGTTTGTTCTTTTCATTTATTTTTTATTTCGTAGAAGATATATTGTAAGTCGAAAGCCTTGAGCAATTTTCAACGGAAATATGTACATGCCTGAACCTAAATGAAAATTCTTTAAACAGTTCTGTTATATGTATCATCATTAAAATTGCCTGCTAAGCAAAACATCAAAAGTTTTTTTTCGGGTGGTTTTTACATAACAAGGGTTTATTAATATAAGAACAAGCGCCATCGTTAACAAAAAATCAGTAATATTATTATTGATTGTCCAAACCAAATATTTTAATCCATTACTTACAGAAATAATATTAATAAATATATTTCTTATTCATTGATAATATTAAAGGGTTGGCTGACACCTAATTTAGGGGTTATTTCGAATAACAGTGATGATTTTTAATAGAATTTAATATCAAAACAAGATGTTTGCAGCAACAAAGTTGATATTGTAATACAGCATCAATTAGAACAATTTTGTGTAAAAACAATAAATAAAAAACAATGTTACCTTTTAAAACACCAAAAGACTCAAAAATATAGAAGGGGCGATTTCAACACCTAAATGTGAACGTTTGCCCAATTTTTTTTTTTCATAGTCTGGGATCCTCTTTTCACCTGCAAAGTAAAAAAAAAATCGGCGCCGGACACCAACCTAACCCCGCTTAGAGCACCCATAAGGGCCTAAGTCAAAGCCTAAGGCCCTAAACGAAAAAATTAATTGATTAAATTCCGTTTTGGACCTAATTTTGGACTCATACGTTAGAAAGCATCAAAAATCAATATAATAGAATAATTAAAAAAGGTTATAAATCATCCTTAAAGTGGCAGAACCACACTCTGTGAATAGTAGAATCCATTTCAAATCTGGCAGGTTCTACAGTTCCAGTCGCAGAATCTCTTAGTGACGAAATATGTCGCTTTTCAGAGGAAATTAGGTGACACGTATTTTCCCGATTTTAATGCCTATTTCTACAAACAAAAAACAAATTTCGTCTTTAAAATTCTATATTTTTTCATCTAATTCAGATATTCCAATTTTATTAGGATCCTACAGTGAGTTTTACCGTCCTATTTCAAAATCCGTTAGGAAATTTAAAAAAGGTTTAAATTATGTGTCAACGATTTGTTTGGAGAATTGGTTTTCATCGGGGGGGGGGGGGGGAAGATAACAAATAAGTTTGCACATCTGAAAAAGTTCTAAAAAGTGCCTCTTGCTCTTTTATGATTTCTGGTATAATTTACGAAAAAAAAATATTTTCAGGAAAAAAATCTTTTGGCCAAAAAAATAGTTTAGCTCGCATAAAAATGATAGGGTAGGCTTCTTATATTGGCCGACATTTTTTTTTAATATTGCATGTCTTCTGTACTTCTTTCATTGAATTTTGAATACATGACAATAAGATTTTCTGAAAAAACCTACCATTTTTATTTTTTGAAGTATTTTTAAAAAGTTTCTGCTCATATTAGGAAGGCATTCTACCAGCTTTATGCGAGCCAAAACATTTTTTAACCTGCCAGAACTTTTTTCTGAAAATAAAATTTTCGGTTTTTTTTCGTAAGCCATGCAAGGTATCACAAAAGAGCAAAATTTTTTAAATGTGCAAACTTGAATCCTAAATTTTTTTGAATCTTTAGATGTTTCCGAGAAAAATGCGAAAATTTGAATTCATGAAAAAAGTCTCCTGGCCACAAAAATAAATATTCACAAGATGTTTTCCTTATAGAAGACCAAAATTTGACCAGAAATTGGCGAATTAAAATTCAAATTCAAACACTCGTAACATCGTGGACATTTTTTTTCTCACGTCGAAAAAATACTTGTCACTTACTTTCCTCTAAAAAACAACATATTTCGTACCTGAATTTAAATTATTCTGATCTTTCGATAGGGTAGAAAATTATAAAGTTAAAAAATAACACCCTGAAGAGAGATTATCTACACCCTTTGCAAGAAAGAGGTATTTTATTAGTGTTTATTATTTGGTGATTGAACAGTTGATACATGATGGAAAATACAAAGAAAAATGTAGGTAATAAATATTTGTTAAAAACATCATTTTTAAAGGAAATCCACACCTTTTGAGATTAAAAAATAAATTTTTGTTTTCCTTTCATAAATTTTATATTAATTACATCAGGATTCTGAAAAAAATTCAGTAATGCTACTAAAATGATAAATTTTCCTCAAGGGCTAAGAACAACCCTGTTAGGATACAGAAAAATATTTTGCGGTTATATATATGAGTATTTTTTACAACTGTTCGAAAGATAAAAACCTTCTAAAACTTTTTTTTGACTTTTTATTTGGCCGTTTTACACTTTGGTAAGAATTGTCCAAGAAAACAAAATAATACAGTGATTCTATGCTAGATAAAACAACTTTTCATCAGGGCTTTATTTAGATCTGAAAAATGTGCTATTTTCGATTCTAATATCTAGGACAGAATAAAATTATAGTTTCTGTTACAGCCTGTGTTTGTCACACCTTAATTTAAGTCCGTTTTTAGACTTAATGTTAGTTTAATGCTCATGTTTTGTCTGAAAAAACACCCTAAGCTTATTTTTTGGCTTAAATCAAGACCAATTTTCTGGATGGAAAACTTGATTTCTATGAAACCGAATACAAAATATTGTTAGGCACTTTTTTGAAATAATAATTTTTTCGATTGAATTTCTTTTTATTTCTATAAGATATATTAGCTATTTAAATCTCTTTCTATGGTTCAAGGTTCATGAAAGCCTGAATGTACTTTGGAGCTAAGTTTTTCTATTTTGAAGATAACGTCAGATCTAACCCATATATTTTCGGCTACTTATCTCGTCGTGAAGTAACGCAATGCACTGTTTAATTGCGACATTTAATAAATGATAAAAAAGCATGAATTCGTAAACTTTGACATAAGACATGGAAAGACCCATATTACATAATGGCATTATAAATTTACAACACAGATTTGTGTGTACTCCAAAAAGTGAAATTAATGCAAACAATCATCTTCAAGACTTCATTAAAAAATCTCTTAAAACAAATATTTTTAATTTAAAAAGCTCCAACCTGAAATTTTAAGTACGATTCGGAATAACGTCAATTTATGTAATTATAATCGTTTTGAATTATGAAATTTGAAGGCGTACAATTTAACATTACTTTCTTAGTTTATTTGAATGCTTTTAAATCGTAGATGTTCAATTTTAAAAATTTTCATTGGTCACAGTTTTTAACACTAAAAATTTCTGGTTTGAAAAAGCCTATCATATTTAAATTTTTTTCATAATTGCATGTT
Organism: Andricus curvator; assembly: GCA_932195095.1. Classification (NCBI taxonomy): domain Eukaryota; kingdom Metazoa; phylum Arthropoda; class Insecta; order Hymenoptera; family Cynipidae; genus Andricus; species Andricus curvator. The sequence continues at coordinate 141,456 of CAKNYM010052834.1, forward strand.
TAGATATTTTCGAATTGTTAAAGTTTGTCACCATTCAAATTGAAATTATTGTCAATTTTCAAAATTTTATTATCGACTGCAAAAAAAACTATGCCGCCTTATTTTCAAATTCAAACCATTGTTCATTTTTAATATTCAATTTTTGAAAATGTATTTAAAGAAATACTTCTAAAAATGCAAGTAAAATTCCTTATGAGCTTGGTACCTACATTCCACCTGAATTAGACAATCAAAATAATCTTGGAATTGAAATTAGCACGATAATTGAATTTGGAATTGGCACTAATGTTAAACTCACTAGTTTTCACTTTTATGTAATTATACAAAATTAAAACGAAAAAATAAATTTATGATACAATTTTTAAATTGCGTTTAGTTTTTAAAATGAAACAGAATTTTTTTTAAAGTAGAAGTAACCCCAAATTCGAAGTCTAGAAGGCAGAAAAGTTTCGCGTACACCTGAAGGAAGTATCAAAACGTGACTAAATTCGAAAGTGAAAGACCCACGAATTTGAATGTTCTGGTGTACAATAGTTTAACCGGAGGGGGTCCATTGTGCGAAAATGACCTTGAAGATCTTTATCTATTTAGCGATCCGAGTTTTTTTATGAATCTGATTGCAAATTTCACGGTACAAATCCTATTGATTTCCGCATGAAAAACTATTATAAATATAGAATCAAGTTTGCCTCGAGGTCAGTTTATTCCTTTGAATTTTCTGGAATTTTTTTAATCGAATATTACGAATGAGGAATTTTAATTCTAAAAATTTATTTCTGACAGAGAAAATTTAAATGGTAATTCTTGCTTCAATAATAAGGGCACGAATTATGTTCTTCACTTTTTGAGATTATATATATTTACCTATTAATAATATTTTCCGGGAACTTTGGGACGTTTTGGATCTCAGAATTCAAGAAATATAGGATTTCATGAGATTTTCGCGACTTTTTATCATCTTTTATGAGCAAATTTCACGGTATTTCAAAAACTATGAGGTATATTGAGATCTTTCCTAATTTGAGAGAATTTTCGAGTTCTTTGTGATATTTTAAATGATTTTAACGAATTTTCAAATTAATACAGTGGTTGAAGGAAATTCGAAGAAATTTACGGAGTCTAGATTCTTCTTTTTCGTATTTTTCTAACGTGGACACATGGTGGACAAAAAAAAAAAGGCAATTTCCTGCGTCTTCAGTCTAAACTATAGCGTCACCGCGATCGGTCGATTTTCTCACTTTCAAAAATAAAATCCTAAAGCCCAGTTAACCGGTCTATTTCTGCACGATTATTTTTCAGTCATTTCTTTCTCGAAAAAAACGTTATCCAATCCCTCTCTTTTGCCAAATCACCACTCAAAAAATGAAGAAGTTCTTTGAAAACAAAAGGCCGAATCCCAGTTAAACAGCAAGATAAGTCATAATTTTTATTTGTTGAAAATAAATAAATTTTAAGATTATAAAGTTTTGAAATTAAACTATTCTTTTTGTTGCGGGGGGGGGGGGGGGTTACACTCTTTTTATGTCATAAATTAAATTACGTTAAAACACAATATTCATTTATTTTGGTTGAATGCTCTCTTTGTTTTAAAACATTATAAGCGATTTTTCATTTTCAATCCAATGATCTGAGAGAATTTGAAAATATTTTCCGGGAACTTTGGGACGTTTTGGATCTCAGAATTCAAGAAATATAGGATTTCATGAGATTTTCGCGACTTTTTATCATCTTTTATGAGCAAATTTCACGGTATTTCAAAAACTATGAGGTATATTGAGATCTTTCCTAATTTGAGAGAATTTTCGAGTTCTTTGTGATATTTTAAATGATTTTAATGAATTTTCAAATTAATACAGTGGTTGAAGGAAATTCGAAGAAATTTAAGGAGTCTAGATTCTCTAAACGCTTTTCAAAGAACTTCATGAGTCAAGAACTACACAGCATTTCAGAAATTCTTTTTTTTACATTGAAAAAAAAAATAAATAAATAAATAAATAAAATAAATAAAGTAAAATAAAATAAAATTTAACCCTTTTCCAATTAAAAAAAAAAAAAAAAAAAAAAAAAAAAAGACTTATTGGCTCCTGGTTTAGAGGTAGGCCAGGATTCAGCAGATAGGCACATATTAACTCCTATCAAATACAACGCTGCTGAAGGCTGGTAACCTTCTCAGCATGAATCACCAACCAATTGAGACTCTCGGTTTCCTTTCTCTGTCCTCACCTCTCCTCCCCCCCCCCCACACAGTAACAGAAGTATTGGTGGGACTGACGTTACAGATAGACTATCCACCGTACAACAAATAATCACTTAACTTGGACATGATTTCGGCTCGCAAAACAAATTTCGCGCATAAAGGTGATAGTTGGGTATACAATCTAAACATGAATAATACAAACAATAAAGTAGCCTCGGAATGGACTGAAACTTGGACTGACGAAATGCATACACACGGTAAACGTAAAAGTCGAGTTTCAGGCGATGAATGGAGACTGGGTGTCTGGAATGCTAGAGGAGTGAACGACCTTAAAGTAAGAGAACTACGAGAAACTATGCATGCAAGGAAACTAGATATTTTATGTGTACCTGAGACGAAGAAAAAGGGTTGCGAAAGTAGAAACATAGAAAATGGGGTGTTGAAAGGCGGTTTTGAAATATGGTCAGGAGTAGGTAGTGAATCAAATCGTAGTCAAGGGGTCGGTTTAATTATGAATGAAAAAGCAAGACAGCATCTCAAAGATCATGATTTTGTATCTCCCAGATTGTTGTGGGCTAGAATGAAGGTAGGAATCAGAAGGTTATTTATCATAGCGTGCTACGCCCCAGTTGACAGTGAGCCGCGAGAAGTCAAAGACGCTTTCTGGGACACTTTAAATGACACAATAAGTACTTGCGATCAAGGTGAAAGAATAATTCTGCTAGGAGATATGAACGGATGGGTCGGCGTTCAACGTCAGGATACAGATACAGAAAGGGTGCTAGGTAAATTTGGGGATGCAACAAAAAAAAACTATAACGGGGAAAAATTAGTTAGCTTATGCTTAGAAAAGGGCCTATTTATTACAAATACTTGGTTTAGACACAAAATGATCCATATGTACACCTGGCGTAAAGAAAATAGCCACAGTATAATTGACTTTGTTATTGCGGATGAAAGACTAAGAGAACTAGTGAAAGATACAAGAGTCATGAGGGGTTCCGAATGCAATACTGATCATTACCTCTTAGTCTCCAAAATAAATTTAGGGCGGGGATGGAGAAGAAAGAAAACAACAAAAACAAAACAAACGCGAATAAAGATTGAAAATTTACAAAAACCGGAAGTGCGAATAGACTTTCAAAATAGGTTAAACGCAAGTATAGATGAGACAATTTGGAAGGGATTAATAAACAATAAAGATTTAGAGGGCATGTGGACTTTGCTACGGGATGTCATCGTTGAAACTGCGACCGAAGTATGTGGTACGGCGGTTGTTGGAAGAAAATCTGGTGATGCATGGTGGAATGATGAAATTGAGGCAGCCCAAAAAGAAAAGAGAGAAGCGCACGAAAGAACGTTGCACATTACAGGTCTTAGCGATGAGGAGAGAAATAGACTTAAAAATGATTACAGACACAAAAAGAGAAAAGTTAAACGACTAGTCAAAGAGAGTAAAGAGAAAATGAGAACAGAAGAAGAGAGGAAAATACAAAACAGCTTTGAAGGAATGATGAAACTATTATATAAACAGTTGAAGGAAAGTAAAAATACAGAGTTTGCGAGCATGAGAAACAGCAAAGGTGAAATGCTATATGATATAGACGGGATAGTAGACGCTTTAAAAGACTCTTTTAAAGAACTATTAGGAGGTAAAGATATAGGACAACAAAACTGCGACATAGAACATAATGCATTAGAAAACCCAATTGAAAAAGTATGTGTCACTGAGGTCAGAAACATAATAAAGAACTTGAAAAACGGTAAGGCTGCTGGTGTAGATAGTATCAGCGCTGAAATGCTTAAATACGGTGGCGAGTACATACCTCACAGCTTGTGCGAATTGATAAATTTATGTATCGAGACGGGAGAAGTCCCGGACGATTGGAGAAAAGCGATTATCGTACCAATATACAAAAGAAAGGGAGACAAAAGCAACTGCAGCAATTACAGAGGTATCAGCCTACTAAGCACCGTAAGTAAAATATACTCAAAAATACTTATTCGTAGGGTAATGGAAATCACAGAAGAAAAAATATGGGAAGTCCAAAGTGGATTTATGCCAGGAAGATCATGTACAGATCAGATATTTAGCCTAAGACAGATCACAGAAAAAAGCTTGAGAGTAGGAAAGAAAGCTTTCTGTGCATTTATTGACCTAGAAAAAGCATTTGACACGGTAAATAGAAGTAAACTTTGGGAAGTTCTTAAAGAGTACGGAGTAAATGGAGGGCTCCTGCAAGCAATAAAAACAATATATACAGGTAGTAAAGCGAGCGTAAGGGTAAACGGGAAACTGAGTGACTGGTTCGATATTATGCAAGGCGTGAAACAAGGATGCGTTATGTCCTCGTGGCTATTTATCATATTCATGGATAAGTGTCTAAGAACTGCACTCTTCGACGAAGAAGGTGTAGATCTCCAAACAGTCAAGGTACGTGGGTTAGCTTTCGCAGATGACAAGATTGTTATGGCAGAATCAGTCGAGGA